>CM029020.1:3795947-3979916 GCA_016801055.1 Panax notoginseng
TAATGATGGAAAGAGGCTGCCAATGACACCATGACAACTCATCCTTCTTCTTTAATTTTTTTTTAAAGGAACCCGCACCCATTCCCTTTTTAGTTTGCACATGGAACCTTATACTCTCAGTCTATAAGTAACTCACATTTTTGCTGCTGCTGCTGCTCATGTTTCCACTCTCAAGTCTCAACTCTTAAATCTTCCTTCCGGCTCTGGGGCTCTGGGTGTTTCAATTAAGGTATATGTCACTCAAAATATTTGTATGTTCCTTTCCACTAATTAATTCTTCTTGTATAATATGTATGTACATATATGGTAACCATCCACAAACATGAATTTGTTATGAATTAAAAATGGACAAGCATCATCTCTATCGTTCAATATAATCTCGACCGTTGGTGGTTAACGATAGAGATGTTGAATGTCTATTTTTGATCCATATCAAATATCATTCCCAATATATATATATATATATATATGTTTTTAGTTTTGTTTTGGTAGGATGTTCCTATTCATAGGAGTTCTTATTTACCAGTTGCTGAAAACTTGTACAACGGATCAAATTATTGCCTCAATGAGCTGTCTTAATAATTTCTTATTGGGAGTCTAGGCTCACTCAAAAGATTACGACAATTGACTTTTTGGTCATTGTATTAGGGGTCAATTTTCATTGTGGTTACGGAAATTTTCTTTTTTTACAAATACATTACTATATTTGAAAAAACTTACAAAATAGTCATTACTTATGTCAAAAGTGTAACGAGAAGTGTCGAGTAGACTAACGGTTGACATGTGTTAATGATGTGGCGGGTGACGTAGATCAGATGAATTTATATTTTAGTCATTGTACTAGGGGTAGATTTTCACTTTAGTTACTGAATTTTTTTTGTTACATTATCGTTACTGAAGTACCAAAAATATTACAAATTAGTGATTTTATAATTTTTCGTCCAAAATATTAACGGAAAAAGCTTACTCGACAAACATTTGACATGTGTGGGTCAGCTTGTAGAAATAAAATAAAATGCTCACTTAGAAGAAAAGGAAAAAAATAAAGTCAGACAAATTATTTTAATACTCCATAATATTATAAGAAGATAATTAAAGTTTTAAGAAAAAAAGGAACATAATTTAAAGAAACAAAAGCAATTAAAAATCAAAATTCATCCTTCCTCCGTTAAAAACGAACGACGGACTTATCAGAAAAAATAGTGTTCTACACTTATGTACATCAACTCTTTCTCTCACTGTGGACCAAGTTGGAACTTCAGTCTGTCATCGAAAAATCTAGTTTAAAAAACATGTTCCTATGTATACTCGCCGGAAAAGAAAAAAAAATGGAGAAAAGAAAAGCGCCAAATTGACGATGGCGGCGAAGCTACTTGTTTGATCACTTCGAAATGAGAGCGAAATAGTTTCTATTGAATCGATTTTTTGCAGTAGTCGACAGATCTGAGGGTTTATTGAGCTAATTTTCTTTTTTCTTTTGCAATTTGATTTGGTGTTTAGAAGGTTACAAATTAAATTTGATTTTGAAAAATTTATGAATTTAAATTAGTTATGATATACTTTCTCTTCATACATGTTGTAATATTTTTATAATAAAATCAATAACCTGTAATATTTTTGGTATTTCGATAACGAGAATGTAACAAAAAAAAAAGTTTCAGTAACTAAAATGAAAATCGACCCCTAGTACAATAACAAAAACTTCAATTAATTCGATGTCAGCTGCCACGTCATTACACCTATCAACCGTTATTCTACTCGACACTTCCCGTCACTTTTTTGGACGAAATCATAAGTAATGATCATTTTATAAGTTTTTTCGAGTATAATAATCACAATGAAAATCAACCTTTATTACAGTGATCAGATATTAATGATAACAACTTGAGTACTTATAAACACATCTAAATATCTCTATGTGTATTTTGATGTGGGAGTGGGGTGTTGGAACTTATTTTTCATTTTTCAATAGTTATGAAGTTTAATCATACCCATTGATCACTTTTTACTCTCTCTCCCACAAAATAAACATGTTTTAAGAGTTCACTTTTCTCTTTCAAATCTTTGTATAATTTGAATGAAAAAGCACATTTTCCTAAAACTGGGAAATTTACAGAGCTTAATAAGAACTGAACATGGTATACCCCAACTCCTATAAAGAAGATAGCAACCAAACAAACCCAACTACTATAAAGCTTTAAACAATACAATGCACAAAAAAGATTTAATGAAAACAGAAGTCTAATACTACTGCAATTTCAGCTGAAGCAACTTATATCATTAATCTTTGATGGCGATCCGACAGTATTTTGGTTTGAAATCAAATTTAATATCCTTGAAAATTCATGTGGAGTAATTCTTTGCATTCTCAAAACAAATTTTGTTGTTTGTTTTTTCCCAAATGGTATTTGATCTGTGGCAGTTTTTTTTTGTCAAGCAATCTTTTTGAATATTCATTGAAAGTGAGCCAAATATGTTGAAACAATTTGATGAACACATTAATTCAATAGAAATATGATGCAGATTCTCTTTCTGACAGATCTATCAACAGCCTAAAGAGGTTCATAACAACTAAAAACATGCATCTTAATGTAACAATTGATCTAAAGGTATAACTATTTGAATTGTCAATACATTTCTCACTTCATCTTTAAATTTAGAAACAATGCATTTAGTACAGAGCTTAATATGGTAAATACTTTATGTTTTGCTTATGTTTTCGGTTTCTGCTTCACAGTTATGCTTCTCTTTAATTTGTTCTTCAACAGCTGCAGCTATTGGGGGACAAAAAGACAATATGATGGAGGATCTCTGGACAACCTTATGTGGGAGTTCAGAGTGTTCATATGAAGTTGGAGAGAGATGTAGTTCTGGTTTGTTGGCCGTTTTCCATCCTTGTTCATGTACCAACCATCTCTTTGTCATTTCAGTTGATATCCTTCTCTTGATAATCTCCCTTTCCATAATCTTAAATAAGTCATCCACTAGTAAGATTGTAGCTCCCCAAAGCTATCGATGCTCTATGTCATTGCCAATTTGGTCGGCCATTTTCAATTGGGGATTGGGTTTAGTTTATGTGGGTCTTGGAATTGCGATCATTCAACATGAACTGAGGTCAGAACACACCATAGTACCACTACATAGGTGGCTAGTGGTGTTATTCCAGGGTTTCACATGGTTGGTTCTTGGTATTGTGAGTTTTAGGCAACGATGTCCACCTGCTATTACACTGAAGTTTTTTTCAATTCTCTTATTCCTGTTTGCTACATTTCCCTGCATCTCATCTTTTGTGGAGGTTATTATCGATAACGAAACATCCTTTAAGGTTGTGCTAGATATATTGAGTTTACCTGGAGCAATTTTATTGCTCTTATGTGTTTTTCGAGAAAAAAAATATAAAGAAGCTGTAATAGGCATCAAGGAAGGCACACTCTATACGCCTTTGCGAGGTGAAGAGGCTGGAGCTGGAAGTGAAATCAGCTTGGATGAAAATGTTACTCCTTTCAGCAATGCAGGATTTCTTAGCAGAATGTTCTTTTGGTGGTTGAATCCATTAATGAAGAAGGGTAAAATGAAAGTTCTTGAGGATAAAGATATACCAAAATTACGGCAGGCAGATCGAGCAGAGATGTGCTATTCCTTGTTTATGGAGCAGTTGACAATACAGAATGAGAAAGGAACTTCTGAAGCCCCTTCAATCTTGTCAACAATATTTTTCTGGCAGCTGAAAGCTATCCTCATATCCGGGTTCTTTGCACTGATCAAGGTACTTGCTCTTGCAACCGGCCCTTTACTTCTTTGGGCTTTTATTACGCTTGCTCAAGGAAAACAAGCATTTAAATATGAGGGTTATGCACTGGCTGGGGGGCTTTTCTTTGCAAAATGTTTGGAGTCACTATCGGAGAGGCAAAGGAACTTCCGAACAAGACTAATTGGACTCCAAGTAAGATCTTTGCTATCTGCAGCCATTTATCAGAAGCAACTACGACTGTCAAATGCGGCTAAGACAACTCATTCTTCAGGACAGATAATGAATTATGTTATTGTGGATGCTTACAGAATCGGTGAATTTCCATATTGGTTACATCAGATATGGGCGACGAGTCTTCAGTTATGTCTTTCTCTTGTTATCATATACTATTCTGTAGGCCTAGCGACAGTTGCAGCTCTATTAGTAGTGATATTAACAGTCGCAGGAAATTCTCCAATGGCCAAATTGCAGCACGCTTGCCTGACAAAACTCATGGTAACACAAGACAGAAGGCTTAAGGCTATTACAGAGGCAGTGACAAACATGAAAATATTGAAATTGTATGCTTGGGAGACGCACTTCATGAAAGTTATTGAACGGTTGAGGAAAGAAGAATCAACCTGGTTATCAGCAGTTCTGTCACAAAGAGGCTACTATTTAGTTCTATTTTGGTCATCTACAATCACGGTATCAATTGTTACTTTCTGGGCATGCCATTTCCTGGGGATTCCTCTAGATACTAGCACTGTGTTTACATTTCTTTCAACACTCCGTATCGTCCAAGAGCCTATTAGGCTTCTACCTGAAGTCGTGGGAGTGTTTATAGAAGCAAAGGTTGCATTAACTCGGATTATGAAGTTTCTTGAGGAACCTGAATTGCAAAACAAAAGCGTTAAGAGTCAAGGTAAGGAATTTGAGCTGTCTATATCAATCAAAGCAGGAAAATTTTCATGGGATGGCAATTCTTCGAAGGCCACTCTAGAAAACATAAATTTGGTGATAAAACACGGGGAGAAGGTGGCAATATGCGGAGAAGTTGGCTCAGGTAAATCAACCCTTTTAGCTGCAATTCTTGGAGAAGTTCCAAACATCAATGGGATGGTGAGTCTCAATGCTTTTTTTCCCTGAATCTATCAGACACAGGCCTGATTATGTTCTTACTTATCTTGAATATCCCGTTCTGTAATTTATAAAGCATGCAGCTTGGTGATTATGTTCACCTCTTGCCTTTATAAACTTGGGAGATGCCGATAACCTCTAATCTGTCACCATTTAGTCTGTGTTTTTCTTCTATATTTTCTAGGTCCAGGTTTATGGAAAGATAGCTTATGTTTCACAGACAGCATGGATACAAACAGGAACTATACAAGAGAACATCCTCTTTGGGTCACTAATGGATCAAGATAAGTACCAAGAAGTACTTAAAAGATGTTCCCTTGTACAGGACCTGGAAATTCTTCCATTTGGTGACTGCACAATAATAGGAGAAAGAGGTGTTAATCTCAGTGGTGGGCAGAAGCAGCGGGTTCAACTTGCACGTGCACTATATCAGGATGCAGATATATACCTTTTGGATGATCCCTTCAGCGCTGTTGATGCACATACTGCAACCAGTTTATTTAATGTGATCACGATTCTCATTTAATTGCAACTTTTTCTTCAAGCAAACTGTTTCTTTTTAACAGGAAAATTAATGGTATTGGCAGGCTTATGTCATGGAAGCTTTGTCAGGGAAAACAGTCTTGCTTGTGACTCACCAAGTTGACTTCCTTCCTGTATTTGATTATATTGTGGTTAGTAATTTAAGAGATGTTCTATTTATTATCCTTCTCTAACTAAGATTCTTCTTTATTTCACAGAATAACGAGCCGTTTTCCATGTGTAATTTACTATTTTCCATCTGTCAGCTAATAATTGTTTACTAAGGATGAGCAATTTAACTTTAATTTTGGCAGCTAATGTCCGAGGGGAAAATCCTGCAAGCTGATATTTATGATCAGTTACTGGCTTCTAGTCAAGATTTTGAAAATCTTGTTGCTGCACACAATGAAACTGCTGATTCTGAGAAGCACAATGCTTATGGTTCTCAACAAAGATCCACAAACCCTAACCAAGAGATCCAAAAAATTTATACCAAGAAAGAGTTAGGAGCAGAGCCAGGACAACAGTTGATAGAGAGAGAAAAAAGAGAAACAGGAGACACTGGTCTAAAGCCTTATATACAATACTTGAGCCACAACAAGGGCTTCTTATACCTCTCATTAGCGGTTATATTCCACATCATATATATAATGGGACAGTTGGCACAAAGTCTTTGGTTGGCTGCTGAACTACATAATCCTCAAATAAGCAGCTTTATACTGAACTTAATATACACAGTGATTGGGTGTATTATGTTACTTTTCTTATTCCTCAGATCTTATGCAGTAGTTATTTTAGGTATTAAGACATCAAAATCTATCTTTTCCAAGTTAATAAGTTCTATTTTTCGAGCACCAATGTCCTATTTTGACTCAACACCTCTTGGAAGGATACTCAGCCGGGTAAGAATCTCTAAATTAAATCTGTTTACACAAGGAGTAAACTTATATTTCAATCATGGTTTAAAACTTAAAGTGACTTACATCTCCATTATCTTCAATAGGTATCTTCTGATCTGAGTATCGTAGACCTCGAATTGGCAACAAAATTCAGTTTTTCCATAGGGACAACAATGAATACATACATCAGCTTCGGAATATTGGCTGTCCTTACATGGCCTATGTTGTTTGTCATCATACCCGCGGTTTATGTAACCATACTTTTACAGGTTATACCACAATGCTGGTAGTTTCATATTGCTTTCTTCAGGGAAGCATTTTCCCTACCCCTAGGAATTTGTTTGACAATTATATCACTTATAAAAGTGCCTCTAAGCTATGTTAAATGGATTCTGCATCCCCTAGAAGGATCCTTAAATGGACACGTCACTGACACACCTATTTTAAAAACATTTTGGTTCATTTTCCACCAAATTTCTGTCTCCGACACTCACACCCATACACATGTCATGTTGTGTCAGCACGGGTACTTATGGATTTTAGGAGAGTCCATGTAACACAGCCTGTAAACAGGTTCCTTACCAAAGAAAAATAATCATGAATCAAGCAAAGCAAACTAGCAGAGGTGCACCAATTTGCACCTTGTGTCATTAGCTGATGTAGGTCAGAGGCACCAAACTTCAGCAGTGGTTGAACATCTCTTTCTTATATGATTTATTGACTTTCATAGAGCTGTCCACCAAATTATATGGTTTATGTGCTTAACGTGCAGAAATTCTACTTAGTTTCTGCAAATGAGTTAATGCGCATTGATGGCACAACTAAGTCTTCAGTTGCAAGCCATCTAGCTGAATCCATTGCTGGAGCAATGACCATCAGAGCTTTTGGAGAAGAAGATCGGTTTAATTCAGAAAACTTGCATCTTATTGATGCAAATGCAAATCCATTCTTTAACAAATTTGCAGCAAATGAGTGGTTGATCCAACGTCTGGAAGTATTATGTGCGATTATCGTCTCATTCTCAGCATTGTTCATGACTTTGTTTCCTCTTGAAGCTTCTTACTCGGGTTAGTGATCATCCTCTCCTACTCAGAATTTTCTCATATTACTACAGCTCTGTTAAAGACAAAAATAGTTAGAAGTGTTCAATGTTGTCTATTTTCCAACTTCTTCAACCTCACATTAAATTTTCAGCATGTAAAATAAATCCAAGTTAATAAGTAGTTACTAAGAAACAAAAGGGGAGTTTCAATGAAACGCCAACTTAGCAGCCATTTGGTTGTTCCACCTAATGATAACAGATAGTTTCGAAATGATGAGAGCTCTTACTCAGCCCAACCCACAGAAAATCCCAGTTTATATATATATATATATATATATATATATATATATATATATATATTCTCTGCCTATTGTCTTTCCCAGAAAGATAACAATATGCTTTAGAACTTTAAATAGGCAAGAACTATGCTGGCGTTGGTGAGTATAGAATAATTGTTTAGACAACATTATGATAATACAATCAATATAGAATTTGGAAAAGGAAACAGATTAAATCCTGTAAATTTAAGAATATATAGGAAAAGTGGTTTGAATGATTAAAACATATTTGAACTTGGTCAATTGAATTTAGTCCTTCGATTAATTTAACAGTAACCAATTTAGATAATTATGTTCTGATGGCAGGATTTATTGGAATGGCTCTATCATATGGCCTTTCATTGAATGTGTTTCTCATCTATTCTGTACAAGAGCAGACCATGCTATCAAATTTGATCATTTCTGTAGAGAGACTAGAACAATACATGAATATTCCTAGTGAAGCTCCTGAAATAATAGAAGACAGTCGCCCCTCACAAAACTGGCCAACTGTTGGTAGAGTGGAAATCTACGGTTTAAAGGTAAATACCCCCATTATTTTGCTCAACTCATTTTTATGGTTTATTATAAAATTTCTATATCTTTAGACACGGGTATATGCTAAAAGGTATAAAGCAGGTTAAATACCAGTCAAATGCTCCTCTAGTTCTCCGAGGAATTAGTTGCATTTTTGAAGGAGGGCACAAAATTGGAATTGTTGGCAGGACTGGTAGTGGGAAGACAACTTTGATAAGTGCCTTATTTCGCCTAGTAGAACCTGTAGAGGGAAAGATCATTATAGATGACCTAAATATCTCTACAGTTGGGCTCCATGACCTCAGATCACACTTGGGGATCATTCCACAAGATCCAACACTTTTCTATGGTTCTGTGAGATACAACCTAGACCCATTATCAGAGCATACTGATGTAGAAATGTGGGAGGTAAATTTTCTCTCTCGTTATGTTTTGACAAGGAAACTAGCTAGCTAGCTAGAATCTCCTTTTAATTGTATAGAAATAGACAAGGACATGAAATAGTTAATTACTAAGAATTAAATGACATGAAATCATCGATCAACATTCAAAATGGCGTTTAATTAATGTTTATGTATGCGCTTGTTTTAGTAAACTAAATCTAATTAATTTGTCTAACCTGTGATGTGAGGAAGGTTCTTGAAAAATGTCAGCTTCGAGAGGCAGTTGAAGAGAAAGGAGAAGGGTTGAACTCCTTAGGTAAGAGAAACAATTAAAAGAGAGAACAGAGCTGTTAGTAAAAACTTACAAGGAATGATTGCAGTTGTACAGGATGGATCTAACTGGAGCATGGGACAGAGGCAGTTATTTTGTTTGGGACGAGCATTATTAAAGAGACGGAAGATATTAGTTCTTGATGAAGCCACTGCATCAATAGACAATGCAACCGACGCTATAATACAGAAAACCATACGGACTGAATTTGCAGACTGCACTGTAATAACAGTGGCACACAGAATACCAACTGTGATCGACTGCACAATGGTTCTTTCCATTAAAGATGGTGAGCCACATCGGTTCTGAAAACTGATATATCCAATATTATTGTAAAAATTTTGACATTTGATTTGACGCATATATGAATAATGCAGGAGAGTTGGTGGAGTATGATGACCCCAATAAACTCCTGAATCGGGAGGGATCACTTTTCAGGCAGCTTGTTGAGGAATACTGGTCTTATTCTGGCGACCAATCCTAAACATGAGATGAACTAGCTAGTTTACTAGCCAGCCAGCTACGCCTACTTGGCCATTTGCTACTTAATTTGAAGGCAATGTACATAAATTAGTCGTTTTGGTAGTCATGTTTAAGCTACTGGAGGGTTATTCCACAATATATATTATCGTCATTACTTTGTACTTTTTGAAAATCTTATACGAAAATTCATTTAAAAATCTTTATTTCAAACACGACTTATTTAACTCAAAGACAACTTTTCGAGCTCAAATGTAATGTGCCAAAATTAGTTCTATGCATTTGAAGGTAGTAACTGAACAAACTCGGTGTCTTTCGAAGGAGTCGTCCACATCATATTCAATAGTCTTATTTTTCTGGGATGACCTATGCATATTTTCATTTATGTAACTTGGCCTGTTATTTAGGGAGTTTTAACTTTTACAACTAAAAATGTTAATTTTATAAGCATGATTTTTTGTACCAGCATATTTTCTGTTTAGTAAATACAGCAAAACAACATCTTTATATTTATTTAAGAAAACACAATCAATACAATTGTAAATCAATATATCCATCAAACTCACGACTGGAATTTTTAATCAAGCAACTTTTTTAAGAAATGAATCATCCTAAAAAACGACGTCGTATACCTAGGTGGCTGCCCTCTCTCATCTTTCCCACCTACCTCTCCCGGATACACCATATATATTTAAAACTCTACGAACGGATACCCACAATTCCTTCCCCATTTCTAAAACCTCCGCTTTCTCTAAAACCTCCCCTTTCTCTCTCTACCAGCAATGGAAGCCTCCACAGCTCTTTCCCGCATCGGCCTAGCGGGCCTAGCTGTGATGGGCCAAAACCTGGCCCTCAACATTGCCGACAAAGGCTTCCCAATCTCCGTCTACAATCGCTCCATTTCCAAAGTCGACGAAACCCTAGATCGAGCCCAAAACGAAGGCCAGCTCCCCTTAACCGGCCACTACACCCCACGCGATTTCGTTCTCTCTCTCCAAAAACCCAGATCCGTCGTCATCTTGGTCAAAGCCGGTGCCCCCGTTGACGAAACCATCGCCGCCCTGTCCGCCCACATGGAACCCGGTGATACAATCATCGACGGCGGCAACGAGTGGTACGAGAACACCGAGCGCCGCATTTCAGAATCTTCCAGCAACGGCCTGCTCTATTTGGGGATGGGCGTTTCGGGCGGTGAAGAGGGTGCCCGAAATGGCCCGTCTTTGATGCCCGGCGGGTCTTACCAAGCTTATAACAATATTAAGGATATTGTTGAGAAAGTTGCAGCTCAAGTTGAAGATGGGCCGTGTGTTACTTACATTGGGAAGGTGGGTCGGGTAATTTTGTGAAAATGGTGCATAATGGGATTGAGTATGGCGATATGCAATTGATTTCTGAGGCATATGATGTGTTAAAGAATGTTGGGGGTTTGTCCAATGCTGAATTGGCGGAGATTTTTGATGAGTGGAATAGAGGGGAATTAGAGAGTTTCTTGATTGAAATCACTGCTGATATATTTAAAGTTAAGGATTCACTTGGGGAAGGGGAGTTGGTTGATAAGGTTTTGGATAAGACTGGGATGAAAGGAACCGGGAAATGGACGGTTCAGCAGGCTGCGGAGTTGTCAGTGCCTGTGCCCACCATTGTGGCGTCTTTGGATTGTAGGTTCTTGAGTGGGTTGAAGGATGAGAGAGAGGCAGCTTCTGAGGTTTATGAGAAAGTTGGTGTGGTTAAAAGTGGGGTTGATAAGAAGAGGTTGATTGATGATGTGAGACAGGCATTGTATGCGTCCAAGATTTGTAGTTATGCTCAGGGGATGAATTTGTTGAGGGCGAAGAGTGTTGAAAAGGGGTGGAATTTGAATTTTGGGGAATTGGCGAGGATTTGGAAAGGTGGGTGTATCATTAGAGCTGTGTTTTTGGACCGGATTAAGAAGGCATACCAGCGGAATCCAGATTTGGCGAGCTTGTTGGTGGACACTGAGTTTGCTAGGGAGATGGTGCAGAGGGAGAAGGCGTGGAGGAGAGTGGTGGGATTGGCCATTTCTGCTGGAGTTAGTATTCCGGGGATGTGTGCTAGTCTTTCCTATTTCGATACCTATAGGCGTGCCAGACTTCCTGCTAACCTTGTTCAAGCTCAGAGGGATTTGTTTGGTGCACATACCTATGAGAGGGTTGATCGTCCCGGATCTTTTCATACCGAGTGGACAAAGCTTGCACGGAAGAGTAACACCCGTGTCGCCGCTCTCAATTGAGCTACTCTATTATCTGTCAATTACTTGCTTTTGCATAGTGTTTTAGATGTTTCTATTAAATTTAGATTGTACCTCTGACTGAGGATTTCCTACATTGGAATAGCAATTGTTGTTTAGCCTTGCTTGCTATTTTCTGGTTTAAATAAGTGGTGCATGTATTTTTTGAATAACATTGGCTTCAATATATGCAAATGAATAGCTTGGATTGCTATTTAATTCACGAAGTTCCATCCCCCTTTTATAAAACTAACTGAAATGCCATCATATTCCACCAAATCCTCTTATTAAATGTTCGATTACGACCATATATTCTTATCTACTTGTTGGTTAAGGAAACTAGTGAAGAATTTTTTGAACAGCTTAAACTACTGAAGAAAAATCCACCACATTTTGGTGAATTTAATCTTTAAAAGCATCGTCCAAGTTGAAATCTACTTCTTGAAACTAACTTCCCATAAGCCTTGCCTTTTGAGATCTGTAGTATTGATCTATGTGACTGTTTCATTCTTTGGAATCTCACTGACAATAAAAATGAAAGAAAAGGAACATCACCCATGGCTACACCTTTTGTTTCCAGTTTTTGTTAATTTATTGATTCTTAAGAAAAATGGATAAATGACTCATCTGCAACCAGGAACGACTGAAAGAAATGCAAGCTGAATATATACATATATACGCTAGTACAAGAAAATAAGTGTTTCTCAAGTAGCCCAAGCCTGTTAATTTGATGATCACCAGTTGTAACCTTTTTAACTTGCTGAAAATCTAGTCCAAGTATGATAGCATTGACCATTGTGATTTATGCATTTTCAACCTCCGAAATCTTAATGCATCTAATCCCAGAAGTTGGAAGATTCTTTAAACAGATTTATTGCTTGATGGTGAGCTCAGCCCTAAGGTGTAGTACGCCGTTGATGAAATAAGCACCGTCTTCAGCCATGAATGTCGTCCAAGGTATAGCAAACAGGTTCCTATACCCAACAGCTTTACCTCCAGTAAATGTGTAGTTGCCTTTGTACTTGCTGCTGTACTCCTCTTCTGGCTTTGACCTTGCCGCAAATTCATAGTCAACTGCAAAACTTACGGATCCCTTCTCTTGCATACCCAAGAACAACCCAAAGCAATGGAATGAACTTTGTTGGTCCATGTTGCAGTGAGCTGAAAGGAAAAACCCCTGGCCACCTAGATGGAAAGCTTGTGAATAAACTCTGCCAGCAGGAAACAAATGTGCACACTCTTCCCGCTTCAGATCCAAATACACAACACACTGTCGATGAGGCAGTTCAAACTCTACCACCTTGACCGGGCGATACTTGTATGCACGTTCCACAAAACGTCGGTACGTGGTGGCACTGGCCTCATCTGCAGCAAGGGAGCGCTGCCTGTATGGTGCCTCAGCCTTGAAGAAGAGAGCCTCAAGAACGACCTTCGATGCAAGTTCGGGATCAAAATCATTACATGTTTGAACTTTCTTCAACTTTCGGCAGGTCATGTATGGGAAACGAATAAGGCGACCAAGGCGTCTGCCTAGCACTTCTCGTCTTTCCTCCAGCTTTGGGTAATGAATTCTGGCCCACTTCAACACAAAATCATAAGCAACATCTTCTGAAGCTACCTGAAGATCATCACTGGATAGGACTGCCTCTATTCCAGCTAAAGGCAAGTTTAGCACCTCTTCTTGGAACCTGGTTAGAAATGCAAAATAATCTTGGGAAGTCAAATAACTGAAACAGGTTATTATGTTTTTTGACCAAGCGCTACAATTTCCTAAACTTTGGTTCTTCAGCCGAATAACCCAAGGCAATTACTGCTGGATCTTATGAGCACAAGCTTCTATGAAGCAGGATTCCATATTTAAAAACAAGATAAGAGTCTTTTAAGTTTCAAACTAAGCCACAACAAAAAGCAAGTAAAGCTAGGATGGCAGAGCAGCTCACTTGCTTATGTCTTTGTAAGTAACAGCAAGAAAATGTTTCGCTGCATCTGTCAGTGACTGCACTGCATCAGCCATCAAAACACTCGAAGGAAGATCCAAATAAAGCAAAGCAGACTCGCAAGTCATAGGTAGGTTTCTTAATAGCCGGCTGCAGTATCTCATGCATGAAGCAACCTCAAACTTGTCAGCAGCCATCAGAACATCCAACAAAGCAGAAGGTGTGGTTGTTGACAAAGTATTACTGTACATGAAATTTAGAAGGTCCATCAGGGCAGCTTCTTCTGTTCCATGAAAAGAAAAAAAAAGGAGACAATGATTGTAAGCTCATGTTTATAATTAACCAACTCCTCCAAAACAACAGAATGAAACACAGATAACAGTCAAACCAACGAATGGGTTATAGTGGTATAACTGAACCTTGGAAATATGATCAACTGCAATACACTATAGCCTCTATAGGGCACATCATATTCAACAAATGATAAGAAATTTAGTATTACCATGAAATGAACCAGCTATATACTGGGAAAAGAAAGTAAAACAGCAGTTAAAGGGTTGTATCTTTACCAGAGGCATGGATCTGTAAAGTCACCTGTCGCTGCTCTGACTCTTTCATCCCGTTTGAGAATAACTACATGACAGTAGTACAAATGCACAAGTTATAAAGGATTTCAGATTTAAAGTAGCACATGCCAGATTGATAACTCCTCACCTTGTAGAAAAATGGACTCTTTGCTGCCAATATTGGGGAACTAATGTGTATAGTCTTCACACGAATAACTGTTGAACAATCCGTGCTCCAAGATGCATCATTACCATGAGTCGCTTCATCCCCTACAAAAGTATCAAATTTATTTTGAATATGTAAATAAACAATTAGCGTCTATATAATTAATCACTGTTCAAATTCAAAATTCAGAGAATTTGCATAAATAAATATGCAACTTAACTCCCTAATGCAAAAGTATCTACGCAATCAAATACTTTTTTGAGCGCATAACGATTTTTGATTATTCAAATTCTTGTGGAGTGAAAAGTTGCTCAAGGTCAAAAAGATAAAGCAATTCACATATCAACGTGAAAGTACATACCAGGTTGATTCAAATTCAATAAACCACCTGAAGGTGATTCCTCAATCATTGCCACAGCATCCTCATCTTGGTTTTCATAGATAACACCATCTTCTGTATCCGGCATATTACAGTTCAAAATCTGTTCCTCATGCTGCATGACTGCATCCACAAATGGTGGTAAAGAGACATCTCTCGTTCAGTAATACAAAAACTGACCAGGTACAGACCACTTGGCAGAAGGCATACAATATTCAAAACACGAACAAAAAGGGAAGGCTTCGATGCATAGAGAGCATTAACGACAAGCATTGAATACTACCAATAGTCATATGACTTTTTGGGTGGGCCAAGATGCTCGAAGTTGATGTTATTGGAATGTGAATTTAGCCTTAGTATAATTTGACTTTAGATTTGGGCCAAATCGTTACAAATGGTTGGTTGAAAGAGGCTGCTTCTTATAGGTTGCATTTTACTGCTATACATTTAGCAGTCATTATCAGACATAATAAAATGCTTAACTTTCTACAAACAATCATTCTGATATAAACAATACTAAAAATCATTACCTCTCAGCACCTGAACATAATTTGATTCAGAATATGTAAAACCCATATCCCCATATAGAGCACCATCTTTTCAAGAAAAAGACTGGAATTTGTGTTCATATCCTAACACGTGGGTCCTTGATATTACTGACTGCCTATAGTATCTATTTCCCCCTCCCCTTTTCAATTTGTATGCAAAAACTCTAATAGGAACCCACATTCTTAAAAATAAATAAAAACTCCAAGACTCAAAGTTTATCTCAAAATTACACACAAAACACACATTGTACTTCCCCCCCCCCCAGAAAAAAAAATCATTTTACATACACAAAGCCCTAATTATATAAAGCCACCTTCTAATACAAGCTTTAGAAGAACCAAGCATCGTTCAAGACTCAAACTTTATACCCGACTTTCACCTCACATATGCAGAAATAGATTAAAGAGAAAATGAAACCTAAGAATAAATGTATAAAAAAATTAATGCTCACCCATTTCTTTGTTGATATCTTCTCTCCTTCGTTTGCGATTACTGGCCCATTCAGCAATAGCGCTGCAACCCTCTAGATCAGATTTGGCATCGGGAATATCAGGTAAAATTTCAATATTAAGAACCCGATCAGAGAAATTGCTGTCGTTGAAGGCGAAGCCGAAGTCGGAATCGACCCTCCCGCCGCCTGGCGAGAAGTCCGAATCCATTATTGTCTGAGGGTCGAAAAGGTCGATGTTCGATTGCTTCATCAACAAAACTGGAGAGAAACGGTAGATATTCAAAATTGGAAACCCTAATCACGAGGAACGAAAATCCTGAAAAATCCCAAACATACAACGAGAATGATGTGTCCGTGACAGTATTCTTTCAATAAAAATAGATTTCCCATTTTATCGTTTAGTTACTTTAGTACTTTTACCTTGAGTTGTTTTTATTTATTACTAGTATTATATTATATGTTTTTTGATTTTAAATTATTTAATTATTTTATGATATTTTTAAATTTAAAATTAACATGATTTACTTAAATTTTTAAAATAATTAATTTTATAATTAATTGTACTTTTTGAATAGTTTATAATATACATAATTATATTGATATAAATTAAATGAATTTATATAAATTTTAACTTTAAAAAATAAATTTATATCAATTAAGTTTAAAATTGACTTTTTAAAAATCAATATTAATCTTGTAAAGCTATCTATTTCATTATTTTTTATTTCTTTTTGTACAAAAATACTAGCGGTGTATGCCAAATAGAGTAGTACTTTTCATGAAAGCTGTTTTTGTATATCCAGATGGGTAGGTAAATCTGTTTTAAGTGATTACATTGTGAATCTAACTGTAATGGGATGATGATGATGATCTCGTGTGAAGAAGTATTCTTCTTATAATAACAATGTTTTAAAAAACTATATAATATTTTTCTGTACATAAACATATGGTAAAATGTAGGAACAATTACATATTATAGTACATTTTTAAAAGTAATTACAAAAATCATACATTCATAAAATAATTACAAAAATATGACATTTTATCGTATATATTTACAATTCTAATACAATTAAAAGTCCTTAATTTAAGGGATTAATATTAATGGGGCAAATGTCTGTTTTTTAAAACGCGTGATAACCGTCATCTATTATCTGTGCAGGACTCTTACGCCCTAACTACTTCTCTCTCTCCGCTCAAAACCACTCGTCGTCTTTCTCTTCTGCCGCCGCCGCAACACCACAGAGCATCGATAAAGAGTGGTGACATATGATTGTTGCCACGGATCCTTAGAAAGCCGTTATTCTTTTTCACCAATTATTGAGCAATTTTTGTTTTGTTATATGGTAGATCTACAAAGTTTCTGCAATTGATGTTGAAGCTCTGAAATCTCCATTGATGGGACTATTTGAAAAGCGTCTTGCCAGAAAGTTCTTTATCTATGTCCAGGACTGTGAGGAAGATGATCCCAAATCTCATGAAGTACTGGATTTGAACAAAATAACAGCACGTGATCTTATCACGTACGTCTCCAGTCTTTTGCTATTAAATTGTCTGCCCAAAGGAACATGCAAAGGCTGTATCTTCATGTGAAGTTGGAAGTTTTCTCCACTTTTGTCGCTCCTAACTAAACTGGTTTTGGTGTACATGTTATTTATGTATTGGTTACCATTAAAACATGTTTTGGTTACTATCATATAAATATTTGGTTACTTCTTTAGTATGTTTTTGGTTACTGTTAGTTTCTGATTTGGATTCTATTTTTGTTTCTTTGAGTTGGGATTTTGGTTACTATTTTTTGTTGTTTTGGTTACCATGTATTTGCTTAGTATATATGGGTTGACTAAACCGTGTTTGGTCTATATGTTGTTAATGTATTGGTTACCATTAATATATATTTTGGTTACTAACATATAACTGTTTGGTTACTTCATTAGTATATTTTTTTGTTACTGTTGGCTTATGATCTGGATACCATTCTTTTTTTCTCAATTGAAATTTTGGTTATTTTTATATGTTGTTTTGGTTCAAATGTATTTGCTTAGTATACATTGGTTGACTAAACTGGGTTTGGTATACATGTTGTTTATGTGTTGGTTACCATTAAAACATGATTTGGTTACTATTATATAACTGTTTGGTTACTATCATATAGTTCATTGGTTACTATTATGCTCTTCTAGAAAATTCATTGGAAAGGTTATGGTTAAATGTACATGTGAGAGTATATATGGGTTGCCTAAACTTGGTTGGATATACAAGTTGTTTCTGTTTCGGTTACCATTAAAACATGTTCTGGTTACTTTCATATAACTATTTGGTTACTTCATTAGTATATTTTTTGTTACTGTTGGCTTATGGTTTGGCGACTATTATTGTGTCCTCGATGTGGGATTTTAGATACTTTTATTTTTTATTCTGGTTGATATGTAATTGTTTAGTATTCATGAATTGCCTAAACTGGGTTTCATTATATGATATTTATGTTTTGGTCACCATTAATATATATTTTGGTTAGTAACATATAACTGTTTGGTTACTTCATTAGTATATTTTTTGTTACTGTTAACTTATGATTTGGATACCATTTTTTTTTCCTCAATTGAGATTTTGGTTACTTTTATATGTTGTTTTGATTACAATGTATTTGTTTGGTAAACTGTTTATGATATAAATATTATTTATATCTGGTTACTAATGACTGTGTAAATCTGATTTTTTTTATTTGCAGTTATGGAATCTTTACTATGAGGAATACAATAGAAAATTCATTGGAAAAGTTATATATTGGTGTGACATGGAAGTCCCCGATATTATTACCAAGAAATTGAACCCAAGACAGTTGAAGAAGTTTAAGACATCATTAGTTTGTGGATGTATTATTTTTGTAAATAATAAATCCAAGTCATAATAAATCATGTATTTGCTTAGTATACATTGATGTATTATTTTTGTAAATTCTTTCAAATATATTCTACAAGGTTTATGTTATTCTATTTCTACTTTCATTTTCACAAACACATCTTACATGTTCTGGTTACTTTCATATAACTATTTGGTTACTTCTTTATTATGTTTTGGTTACTGTTACCTTATGGTTTGGCTACTATTATTGTGTCCTCAATGTGGGATTTCAGATACTTTTATTTTTTTTATTATGGTTAATATATAATTGTTTAGTATACATGGATTGCCTAAACTGGGTTTCATTACATGATATTTCTGTTTTGGTTACCATTAAAACCTGTTTTGGTTACTATCATATAATTATATGTTTACTATTTTATTATGTTACATTATGGTTACTGTTATTAGTAACCAGATAATTACAAGCTTGTATCAGGACAAACATCAATTGTTAAATGTACATTTGTGAGTGTCCTATTTATCTACAAACTTGTTAGTAACCAGACAATTATCATAAATAGTTACAAGCTTGTTAGTAACCAGATAATTATAAGCTTGTATCAAGACTGTTATAAGCTTGTAACAAGACTGTTATAAAGCTTGTATGTGTTTACTTTATATTGATAAGTCATGATTGAGTCAAAAATTAAAATATTAATCAACATCAATTTTGGTTACTGTAAACTATCAAAAATGTTACTAACCATGTGGTTAATGGTTACTAACAGTAAACAATTTTATATTCCTGTAAACAATTAAATTTGTTGTATTGGTTACTGTCAGTCTCTATTGTCTAACAACTGAATAAACATTGTAAAGTAACCAAATCAATATTAGACAGTAACCAAATTACATAATCTTAGTAACCAGAAAATAAACCAAATTTTTACATGCAAATTTGAAGGCCTAAATGATGGAATTTGACCAAAAAACCATGCAGTTCACCAGCAAAGCTGGTGATTTTTGATCGTTGACCCGTTTCCAATGAAATTACGCTCCGAAAACGCCAAAATCTGACACTCTAAATTTGACAAAAATTACCAAATTCTCACTGGATCAAATCTTTACATAAACTGACACGCCTGCTCTTAAACCGCATCAGTTTGTTACCACCTAAAGACTAACAGTTGTACGACGTTAAGCAATGTAGTCAATAAGTAATCATCAATATAAAACAAACCAGTATAAAACACATTAATATTATACAATAATCATAACAACATTATACAGTAACCAAATTTAGATTAGACAGTAACCAACATTTGTTTATTTAGTAACCAGAACATAAACACATTTTCATTGCATTTTATAGTAAAAAACAACCAGTATAATTTATTCGTTACCAACTAAAGGCAGACTTTTGTAAGAATGTAACCAATTTGACTAACAAGTAACCATTAATACAAAAAACATAAGTAGAAGTGTACATTAATATGCTTCAGCAACCAATAATACAGTAACCAAATTAATCACTGCAGTAATTAAGTTTGCATTAGTCAGTAACCAATTCAGCACGAGTCATTAAATAATATTTTTACACAGTAACCAAGTCAGCATTATAATGTTATACAGTAACCAAATCAGAATTAGTCTATAACCATTATAGTGTTACACAGTAAGCAAGTCAACATTAGTCAGTAACCAATATAATATTACATAGTAACCAATTCAGCAATAGTTAGTAACCAAGTCAGCATTAATTAGTAATATTATGTAGTAACCAATTCAGCATTAGTCAGTAACCAAGTCAGCATTAATTAGCAATATTATGCAGTAACCAAGACAACATTAGACAGTACAATGTTACACAGTAACCAATACAAAATAATCAGTAACCAAGTCAACATTAGACAGTAACCAATTTATATAACCTTAGTAACCATAATATAAAACATGTTTTTAAATACATTTTGCAAGCACAACATTCAGCATTCAAACTTTGTGACAATTTTAAGTTCGAAAAACTTAAGAAAGGTAATCAATTTAGTAATTCGTAATAACCATAGGTATCTATATGCTTATAAATTTTAAACTCACATACCACAATATTTGTATCGAAGCTGATGTTGATTTTGTATTCAACAATCACTACAGTAATATTTTTGGCTACTTAACTTGAAGGTGTTGTTGATTTTGTATGCTATTTTCGATCTTACAGATTCGTCGCGACAACAGGTTTCTTCTTCTCTGATTGCAAGTTGCGTCGCGACAAGATGCTTCGTCTTCTTTTGTGTCGCGACAGAAGATTTTATCTTCTCCGATTGATTTGGCGTTGATCTGTTACTGAGGTGTTATATATCGTCTTCTCCGATCGATTTGTTGTTGCTCTATTTTTTCTGATCTTCAAGTTGCCTTTTCTTCATTAGCGTGAATATAGGATCGGTCAGTTGAAAATATGAAACTCGGTAACTGACGTGTAGGGACTTAACGACGTGCAAAGGTAATATTATGTTGTTTTATTTTTGTAATTATGTTGTGTGTGTTTTATTTTTGTAATTATTTTCTAATTGTTGTATATTAGTGTTAAGGACCCTAAAATGTATATTAAGGCCAGTTTCCAACAGCCCATTTCGAAATGCCCAGCACTATTAATTCCGATCTGAGTCTATTCTAGTAGTACCAGGCCTATAACGAACAGGGGCAATCTAAACATTGGCTGGGCCTATAAGGAGTAGAACTTTTGTTCAAGCGGCTTCCGTCGTCTATTTTACCCTTCTTTTGTGATCTTCAAGTGATTTGTGCTTATTCACGTATGCAACATATATACTAAAATAATGATGAAAAATTAGAATATACTATTATCTATCTATTCATGTTCAAAGACACTAATAAATAGAGGAGAGAAAAATACTTTTATTATTATTATTTTACTCTTGTGTGTCTTTGGATGTGACACCGAATGTTTATATAAATATATTCAAAAACTATTCTGTAACTTTCAATTTGTTCCAAGTTTCTTAACTCATTTAAAATTGCACCCCGTCCCCCAATGCATCTAATGTAATTGATTCGGGGACAGGGTGGTGCTATTTAAATCAAGTGAATTGATATTTTCACAAGGATCCAATTACTATTCATGTCTGAGAGACATTGTGAAACTATCATTTTTATTCGTAAAAATATTAATTCCGTTAAATCAATCCGAAAGTATAATTGAATTGTATGTTTTCTGCATGAGGTTTATGAATGGTAAGAATTAAACATGGTTGTACTCGGCCTAGGAGGATGAGATTTGATAAGTATACAAACGGCGAAGGCTGGCTGACATCCATGAATATGTTTGGGTGAAAGCGAGCAAGCGATGGCCGTGTTAACATGAAAAATGATATGGGCCTTAATGTCGACAAGGCAGGGAGATAAATAATGACATTATCACATTTGTATGGATCCTTACGTCGTATTCAACAATTTTAGTATTTTGATTTTACCTCATTTCTAATTAATAATAAGTTGAATGACTGATTAATGTATATATTATTCTGGACATGATAAATTATGTAAATAATCATATTTTATTTTTTCATCTTAGATATCAAAATGAGTTTTTAGTCAAATACAGGTGTCATAATTATATAATTGAGAGCCAATTTATTTTTCTTTTTAAGGCAATCCTAGAAATACTAATTTTTGAAGGATTTACGTGAATTTTGTACCGAACCAGAATAGGGTCCATGCATGCACCATACTTATTTCCGGACTAGGTTTAGACAATTTTCCATTTTTTAATACGATAGCATTTTTTTATATAAACAAACAATAATTGATAGGACAGAATAACATTTATGTAAAATCAAATTATCAAATCACACATATAAAGTAGGGAATGGAATAATTTATCCATCCATCCAATAGCTAAAATCCGGGGGAGGGAGGGAGAAAAGACTTGTAATTAATTAATTAATGAGTGATCCATGTATGTATGTTTCCTTTACTTTCTGATCAGTCCCAAGTATAAAAGGGCAATAATCTTAAATATTGCTATATAAGGCAGGCTAGCTAGCTGGTCACAACCACTTAATAATGTGTTTAAATTAATTAATTATCAGAATGTTGATGCTTTTATTAAACATTACAAAGTTAAATTCTACTTGTCTCTTAATGTACGATGCTCTCACAAATTATATATATGAAAATTAATACCTACTGCTACTAGAGAATGAATGAATCCTTTTGTATAGACTTGTGGGATCATGAAATATTTTAACATTTTTTTATTGTCAAGTGCCAGACATGAGGAATTTAAACGATGCATCATTGTGAATATCTTAATTTGAGAATAAAGCAACTTAAGTATATCCACAGCTAATACATATATATGCGTTTAATAGAATTAATATGTTTTAAATATTAATTAAGTGATGATCATGCATGCATGTTATATATATATATATATATATATATATATATATATATATATATATATATATATATATATATATATGTCTTTGGTGTGGTCCCGACTTTTTCCAATATGCACGAACGGAACGTCTTCACGGGCCACCATACATAAAATGCTTTCGATGTAGTCGTTAGTAAATAGGGAGAGAGACATATATATAGTATCCATCCTTCTTAAAGATTTTTTTAGTTTAAAATGAGTGTCTAACCTTTCATACGGTTTAGTAGAATTAATATTCTAACTCATCTAAGATGATTTAAGAATTTTTCTCGACCCTATCCGTAACCCCGTTTGTTAATCAGTCTTTTGCTTTGTCAACTCAACAAAATTAACTTGATGTTTATTATTTTTATACAAGTTTGATGGTTGAAGTTAGTTTGAAATTTATTTTTGGGTAAATTAGTCGATTGGTCAATTGATCAATAGAGTGTTGACACGCAGGTGAAACTCTATGTGTGTCAGCATTCTATTTATCAATTGACCAACTTATCAAAAAATAAACTTCATAGTGACCGAATCCAAATTTGATCATACCGTGCACCAGCGACTGATGTGAGGACAGTTGGCTGGTATATCCTGCACAAGCGACTAATGTAACTCCTCGAAAGGATTTCGGTGTTTACCTCAGGGCCTTGTCACCTCCCATCGAGTGGGGTCCTCTTTAGAGGTGGACCTTCACCTTGACCTTAACATTAGACCGACTGGTTAGGTCTTTGGGCTGATCTGTGGGTATGAGGGTCCAAAAACTAACATTAAGTTAAGTTATGTTTAGGCATAAATTTTTAGATGATTTTATTTAATATTGAAATTAAATTAGTATGTCTAAGCGTGACGTGCCTTCAAAAAATTGATATTTAGGGAATTGATTTATATTTTTATAAACTAAATTGATAGTTCCACAAGTTGTCTCAAATGAATAGTAAATGAATCTCATCCTCATGTAAGAAGAACAGTAAGTCTAATATCACATAAAACCGTTCACATACACTCACATATATATTTTAATGGCCCACGTACAGAACAAGTCACGTGGGCCATCAAAATATGCATGTGAATGAATGTATGTGAGCGATTTTATGTGATAGTAAACTTAAAATTATTTTAAGACGAAACTTATGAAAATGTTAAATTTTACTCTTGAAAATAACAATTCTCTATATTTATCATATATATTTCGAAAAAAACTCCAGCTCAACTCTATGATTATTGAGCTAATTAAAGCCACCAAATTTATCACGGAACAAAGTAATGTAATTCATTTAAATGAAATTAATTTTAAACTTAAAAAATCATCGTATATTTAGTGGTGCTGGTATAATTTATAATTTACTACTGATCTAGACAAACTAGGTTGAACAGTTAAATTGAATTTTTATTTCGATTTCAACGAGTTAAGGGGTCCAACCATACCATAAAGATAGAAACTTGATAGTTTTACGCTAAATAAAAATTTTAACACACGAGTTAATATTTATACGCTTCGTTTGGTGTAGAAATATCGGACTCCTAAAAATATTTAAATCCCCCCCCCCCCCCCCCATCCCATTCAAGAAGGAATATAAGAAGAAGATGTATGAGTGCAGCCGAGAAGCAGAACTGAAGAGAGAGAGAGAGAGAGAGCGAGAGAGGGGCGGGGGGAGGCGGGGGGGGGGGGACAGAGAATATTGAAAAAGAAGTAGTAAGCAAAGGACGATGTGGGCAGGTTATGAATTATTCTGGCTGACAATTGGTAAAAACTCATTCATTATTATTTATGTAATGACAAAAAACATGGAGCGATGGATTTAACAAGAGATAGGGTAATAAATATAATAATACTATTACTAAATACTACTCCCTCTGTTTTTTAATATAAATTATTTTAAAAAAATATTTTTATTTTTTAATACAAGTCGTTTTAAAATTTCAAGTAAATATTAATTACTTAGTTTTTCAATATTACCTCAAATATTAAATATAATTTTGGTTCTCTCACTATTTTATGTCTAATAAGTAACAATCTCGTATTTCAATAAAAAAATAATATAGATAATTGATATTATAGTTAATGCTATATAATTATTATTTTAATATTTATACATAACTTTAAAACGACCTATATTAAGGAACGAAAGTTGTAGTATACTTTCCACCACCTGCTGTTCCAAGCACCATGTCATTTCATGGGACAACCCCATTTGTCCCAATTACTCTCTTATATATCAATATATTATATACTTGTCTAGTGCACTAATACTCTAATCAAATCCAGATCGTTTAAAAATTATTAATCAATTAAGTTTGGTCCAGTTAAAACAAAATAAATATTAAACGATCATAGTCAAATTTAAGTTGAACATTCCACAGTTAAACTCAATTTGTTTAATTAAACATTTTAAATAACTTGTTCCAACTCAACTTATTTAACAAGTTAGATTTCAAGAAAAAAATTAATTTTTAATATTATCTCTAAACATTAAATATTGAGTTGTTTCTCTCTTTTAACTATTCAATAAATTTTAAAAGGTAACATTGTGATTTTATATCCGATTTAATTAATTTGATAAAACACTAATTTCTTGATCTATTTACTTCTTCTTATAAAAATGCCACTTATAAAGAGATTGATAGACTACAACTTTTAAGTATGAGATCATTTATTGTTATAATTTTTCTAAACTTAACTATTATGTCATTTAAAAATATAAATTGTCTTGCATATATTTTTAACAAATTAATATTAATCTTATATTTTGAAATTAGTGAGAATATCTCTAATACTAATAATATTACTCCATCCATCTTAGGATAATAGTCTTTATTACTATTTTAAATAATCTCAAATAAAATATCTACTTATCTTAAATATTTATTTTTTATAATAATTCTTAATATTAATTAATATATTTTTATTTTTTATTTATATTTACGGAGTATTATTAATTATTTATAAAAAATTATGTAATTAAATAAAATTTTAATTATAAATATTTTTTTTTATATGTGTAAAAAGTCCGCAAAAAGTTTTATGATTGGAGGGAGGAAGGGAGTGAGTAGTACTACATAGATGAATATTTGCTTCCCTCACATCTTCACTTAATTGCTTTGCATTGGAACTTGTTTCCCCTGCTGCTACTGCAAGTGTTGACGTTGTCTGCGAGAAATCTTATCTTTCTTATTTCGCCCGTTTAAGATGGGGGCATTTCTAATTTAATATTTTTCCATTCTAAAATAGTTTTAAAATTTGATTTGAGATACTATGAATATAAATTGATAAAGAAATTTATATTTGGAAAAGAATAAATTAAATAAAATGAATTTAAAAATATTCTAAATTAACTCTTCACAAAGTCGAATGTTGATAATTATGTTTTAAAATTAATGGAGTATGTCATACAAGTCCGATAATTAACTGTGTATATTAGTTGAACCGAAACGAACAAAGAGTTATTCAAAATGTTAAATTTATACTCATATTCGAATTATATTTAAAAAATTCTACTCAAATTCAACTAGACTCGACTTTACAAATATAAAATCACAATTAAAAACAAAACAAAATAATAATAATTAATTATCCTAATTTGATTTAAATTTATATATATTATAAGAGAATGTATCGAGCGTCTAATCGAATCTGTATCAATCGAGTATGTATCGAATTACATTCAAAAAATTTACTCATATTTTTATTCGAACTATTTTTAATATTCAGATTTGGATCATATTATTAACGAATCTGAGTCTCGCTCGAATTTTTTCGAGTCGAACCCGAACTGTTTGACTGATTTACAGTCTTACCGATACTATATATTATAGAATAATGAATGATATTTGCACATCAAATTAATTTATATTTTAAAGCTTGCTTCATCGTAAGATTAAATTAATATACAAATTTTGGTACATTGTGAAAATCAAATGAAAAAAAATGAGTGTATATTTTCAATTTCATCGTGGTCACAACTATGATAATAATATTTTATTATTTTAAGTGCAAATTTAAAGAAAAATATATTATAAAATTTATAAATGAAACTTTTATTTTTGTAGGTAGGAAGAAGAGACACACACATAACATTGGACCACCATTTAATGGACATCAAAGGGTGAAACGAGACATTCAAATGGAGAGAGATTTGAATTCATTCTGGTGTCTCTTTTAAATTTTCTTCATACTTACTCCGTTTTTTAATATAGGTCGTTTTAGAGTTATACACAAGTATTAAAATAATGATTGTATATCATTAGCTATAGTATCAATTGTCTATATTATCCTTGTATTGGAATAAGAGATTGTTATTTATTGGACAAAAAATAGTTGAAAAATCAAAGTTACATTTAATATTTGGAGTAATATTAAAAACTAAATAATTAATGCTTACTTGAAATTCTAAAACGATTTATATTAAGGAATAAAAATATTATTTTAAAACGATCCATATTAAAAAACGGAGGGAGTAGTACTTATTACAGAAAAAGACACCATTATTTACTAAAATTAGTAGTTGAACCAATTACGTACTTCTAATTTCCCAGCCGTCTTCCATTAAATTTTGAGAGATGGTGATATTTTCAGGGCAAAGTTTTCTTTTTCAACGCAATTGATTTACTCTTTCGGTCGTTTTAGAGAAATATTTTTGTTCCTAAATATAAATCGTTTGAGAATTTTAAGTAAGCATTAATTACTTAGTTTCCAATATTAACCCAAATAATAAATATAATTTTAGTTCTCTCACTATTTTTTGCCCAATAAATAAAGCTCTCTTCTTCCAATATAAGGGTAATATAGACAATTGATAGTATATTTAATGTTATACAATCATTTCTTTAATATTTATGCACAACTCTAAAACGACCTATATTAAGGAACGGAGGGAGTAATAACCAAATATAACATGTAAATTAAAAATTATACACAACTGAAATCAACATTTCTGTGTTGTAAATATCGTATATATGTTTTCCTAAACTTTTTATTGATCTGCATAAAAAATATATATGTTAAATTTAGGATCAAGTGTTAGACATAATCACTAGAAAATTAAAATTAAAAAAACACACTATATACACAAGTTTATCAAATTGTGACTAGTTATGCATGACTGATGCATTTATTAATTTATCTCGCAAACCTTGTAACGAATCAGATATTCCCTTCGTTCCTTAATATAAGTCGTTTTAAGATTATGCACAAGTATTAAGATAATGATTGTATAACATTAACTATAATATCAATTGTCTATATTACCCTGGTATTGGAATAAGAGATTGTTTTTTATTGGACAAAAAATAGTAAGAGAACCAAAATTATATTTAATATTTGGGGTAATATTAAAAACTAAGCAATTAATACTTATTTAAAATTCTAAAACGACAATAAAAATATTTTTTTAAAATGACCTATATTAAAAAACGGAAGGAGTGCCAAATATGGATTACCTATAATCCTTGTCATAACAGTCATCAATGGCAGACGCTGACCAATATATGAATCATTCCCATTCGAGGCAAGAATGGAACTAATTAATGAAGCAAGTTACTACATCCAGTTACTCTCTCATTGCCAATGATCTGAATCAAGAACTCGTCGGTATTATCAGAAAAAGGGATAGATGGATTGATGGATCAGTGAAAGGAAAAAAAGAAAGTGGTGATTGGACAAAGTAGTATATATATAGGAATAGTAAGTAGTAGGAGGAAAAATATGAGGAGGAGGAGGGAGTGGTGGGGTGGGGTGGGGTGGGGGGTGAGGGAGTGGGTGGATAGGGGTATGAGTAGCAGTAATAAGCAAAAGTAAGGTAAGGTGGATAGTGAGTTGCGAGTGAGAATGGAGGAGTGGAATACCATTTTGATGTTAGCGGCCAGGCTTTTTGGGTTGACAAGACGGTGTTTTTAGTAGGTAGGTAGCTCCCTCCCTCGCTACTGTCTTTTATTTGTGGGTCTCCTAAACAAAGAATCTAATTATGTCGTCTCTTCCCCTTCTCAGAAGCCTCAGCTTGGATATACCTTTTCGATTTACTGATTAATACTCTTTTCGTTCCTTAATATAAGTCGTTTTAAAATTATACACAAGTATTAAAAAAATAATTGTATAGTATTAAATATATTATCAATTATTTATATTATTCTTATATTGGAAGAAGAGAGTGTTATTTATTAGGTAAAA
Source organism: Panax notoginseng (assembly GCA_016801055.1). Lineage (NCBI taxonomy): Eukaryota > Viridiplantae > Streptophyta > Magnoliopsida > Apiales > Araliaceae > Panax > Panax notoginseng. The sequence continues at coordinate 3,825,079 of CM029020.1, forward strand.
AATAGTGAGAGAACCAAAGTTATATTTATTACTTGGGATAATATTGAAAACTAAGCAATTAATACTTACTTAAATTTCTCAAACAACTTATATTTAGGAACAAAAATATTTCTCTAAAACGACTTATATTAAAGAACGGAGGGAGTATTGGTTTCCTCGTTTAATTTCTCATTAGACTACAATGCTACTAAATTATACTAGTATATATCACGTGTTTAGGTCCTGTACTAAATTGTAGTAGTAATTAACATGTGAATAAATTAATTAGAGGTACAATTTTACATTAATTACCCTCTCAAGAGCAGGAATTAAGAGTTTATTTTTGAACTTGAAGCTTCTAATTACGTCCTTTTTTCCTCGTTTCTTCCTATAAAATAGCTTTATTTGTAAAGTTTATAAATTTTAAATCTATATTTAAGAAAAAGGAGGGACTACATTTTTTGTGTGAACAAACACCCCAAATTTACTCAAGTTTACAAAGTTTAAATTTATAGTTACGGAGTGCATCTAAGGTTATCCTTCTTTTTATAGAGAGTGATTAGTATGAAGTTTATTTTTAGATAAGTTGGTCAAATAGTCAATAGAGTGCTGACACGCATGTGAAGCTCTATGTATGTCAATATTTTATTAATCAATTGGTCAATTTATAAAAAAAAAATTATGTTAATTAACCGGATCCCTTTTTATAGGAGTATTTCAGAAGACTCATGCAAGTGAACAGTTTGCTGATATTGTTCGGTAATGAACAGATTGCTGATTGAGGTTTTACATTGTTGCTACATGAAAAAAGCCGAATGAAAGTTTTGAGACACTAGGCTTAAAGTCTGTGGGCTTGTTTGTTTTACCAAAAAATGGCACGCACACAAATAAGTACTGTAAAAATCATCCTTATGCTGGCAAAATATTTAACAACATGCTACAGCCTAGAATTGTTCCACCAAAAAGATGTACATAATTTTAAATGGTTCAAAGTTGTACAAGGGTATTTAATTACTCCCTCCGTCCCAAATTAATTGCTCAGTTTTGACTTTTTTAAGTTAAATTGGCTATTTTTAGAATTAATAATTAAGCATATATAAATATATTTCTAAAATTATAAAAATTGGGATTAGTAATAAATTGTATATACTTTCTTTTGGTTATAATCACTTCACCTATATTTTAGCAAAAATAGTAAAAATATTAGTTTTAAAAACGGTCAATTTGACTTTAAAAAGTCAAAACTGAGCAGTTAATTTGGGACGGAGGGAGTAATTCACAATGTCAAATTTAATAGTGGTGTAAAAGTAGCCAAAGCCATTTTGAATGGTTGAATCACAGTAATTAAATAATTATGTACAATGATAACGTATATGGTTAACATTTATGGACTTTGAACTCTTATTACATCCAATATGAGCCACAACACAAAAACATATATAGCCTTACTTAGACATTATGTTGAAACACCTAATTAAAAATAAATCAATAATCAGTAAAGAAACTTCTTATATATATATATATATATATATATATATATATATATATATATTATCGAGTCTAATTTATTCAGTGTGAGACTACGAAACTAATGAACTTTGAACAAACTTGTATCATATCCTAATACCGGGATCAGTAGTAGCTGTTCTATAATTAATTTGTTAAGTATGAGATATATAAGGATATGATCTGTACTTTGATCTGCTAAGTATATACTTTATGATATACATATACAGGGATATGGTCTGTACTTTAGTTATTGTTTTTATAATCAAAATATTGAAGAGGGCACGCATATATACAACTAGTACTATATATGTGGAAGAGTCATTAATTTAGACATAATTATTAACTTCTCCTGGTTGAAGATATTATTATTAATATAAGCTCTTAGAATATTACATGTTAGCAGATTAAAGTAGTCAAAGTAAGAGAATAAAGTATTACCTCTAGGTTGGAGAAGCAGGAGTATAAAATATTTCATACGTACACACACAGAAAGGCTATAGAGCCTAGAGCTACCTAGCTACTAACTAGCTACTTGGAATTGTCTAATTAGGGTTATACCTGCTGAAAAAGAGTGTTCACGATCCTACATGGAACCCTATCTAAAAACTTTTATTCTAGCTAGGCTTTTTTTCCCCTTGTCAACAATAATTTAGGGTATATTTAGAATCATGAATATACTTTTTGATTTGGGGAGTGAATTAAACGGGATTGGTTAGTATGAAGTGAATTTCATGATAAGTTTATTTCATGTTCAATGCAGTGTTGATACACAGGTAGGAGGATTATATCTCCGCCTGCATGTCAACACTGCATTAATTATGAAGTAAACTTACCATGAAGTTTACTTCATGCTAACCGAATCCGTATTAAACATCTATAGCCCATAACTCAAACAAGAATATTAACTTAACAAATAGAACAGAAGATTTGTTAATAAACATATAGAATTTATGAATTACTTTTACTCCTTTTTTTTGTGTGGAAAAGATAAGGATAACAACCTCATTTTCAGGAGTTATGATTTGTTCATGTGATTGTTATGATTTGTTCGTATGACCTTGTGGATTAATTTGCCTTAGCTCATGTTAATTATATATAGTACTACTAACTAACTAATTAGTGGTTAATTGACATTATACCGTTCATGCTTATCAGTATACAAGAGTATTTATTAATTAAGTATTAAAAAGCCAGGAAAAAGCAGCGGCTTTTCCAGAATGCAATAAAATTGGGGGCTAGTGTTCAAATGGAAAGCAAAAAAAAAGGAAGAATATGAATAATTTCCTTTCGTACGCATTGTTATTGCTATATACTCATACTCATACTTAATATATTACAACTATTTAGCATAATAAATAAATAAGTATTAACGTCAAATCACTACCATTCCCTTTCTCTTAGCTATATAATGCCACTCTTCCGCAACTCATAAACCCCATTAGAGTTTCTTTGGTTGTGAGCTAGTGAGACACTAGTCTACTGGAATAAGTAGAAACTTTTCTCTTCCGGTATATCATTCAAGCCTCTAGCTAGCTAGCCCTCTCTCTTCTTATTAACCCTTCTTTTTTCTTTCTTTTTCCTTTTCATCCAAACTTTATGCACCCTTCTTTTCACCTATTTTCTCTTTCAAATTCTTTGTGAGATGATATATATATTTATGTATGTAGAGTATCTTAACTTGATTGGATCTTTTGCTATGTATTGAGCAAGCAGCTCTGATGTAGTGCTAGAGTTGTTTTCATTGTGTATATATATGTAGCTTTAATTTGTATTTTAATAATTAATTAATTATGAAAATAAAATAATGAAGGAGAAGAGAGAGAGCTTTCTTCAGTCCACTCATGGGTGGCATGTAGGGTTCAATTAGCTGCCGACTCATTCATACAAATACTCTTTATTTTATATATAATGGGTAACTGAGTGAATGATGCGGGAGGCAGATTGAGTCTTAAGCTTCCTGTACTTGGACTGAAGGGAGCTCCCTTATCTCACTAAATATTTTATCATGTCTAAATATAAATACACAAATTTATTTATTAATTTGTGTTGATTATATAACTACGAGTCAAGTATAAGAAAAATGTGCACACACCTACAAATATATATATATATATATATATATATATATATATGTGTGTGTGTGTGTGTGTGTGTGTGTGTGATTCCAGCAATATACTTCTATCAAGATTATGTTTTTTTAGGTCTGATTACTTGAAAGGTTAATTAGTTATTTTGCAAAATAACAGGTTCACCATCAAATCAATACCACTTCGGAGGGAGTATGCAACGAATCAGAGAGTTTTTGAAGAGGTCATCTTGGGTAAGTGGAGGGTTGTCGGACTGCTCGGTGACCGAATCAGGGAGTTTTTGTAGCTAATGGGATTAGTTAATTGTGATTCAGGAACCCATTAAAACACACTATGCAACTCCCTTGTTTTATTTTAGATGCTAATTCCTCTATGACAGTATCCAGGCTAAGTTACTACGATACTTAATCCTTCCATTCCTATCCACATTTGGTGTTTATTCTGCTAGGGTTTCAAAGCAGAATAAATTTAGTTTACTCGTTTTCAGTTTCAAGTTTTATATATATATATATATATATATATATATATATACTCTATTTTGTCAAGGCTTCCAATTAATAGCCTATATATCTAGTAAGGTAAGGTTAGGTTTGATTTGATTATGTTGTTTTTTTGAAAAGCAGTTTCAAGGTTAAAATAAGTGCTGCAGCGGTTTTAGGGTTTGATCTGGAGTTGGGTGGAGTCGCACATGGTCGAGGACGGTGGTGTTCTTGGATTTTTCCCACTTAGTCTTGCTGCAACAAGTTCCTAGACATGTATGTCTCCCCCAGTTGGTGCAATTACCCAAATATCCTCATCTCAGATCTAACGCATGTACTACCAAATATGTTATAATTAAGAGAATATTTTATCTTTTTTGTTTAATTTGAGCTTGAATGCTTTATACTTGGGTTGGTGATTACTGTAGTTTTGAGCAAGGACGACTGGTCTATAACCAGATTACATTTATTCTCAAGTTATACTCCTTCCGTATCAAAATCAAAATATATGAGATGGTTTCACTTTTTTTCAAATTATATGATATTTTATATAATCTATTAAAATATTTTTAAAAATTATCCATGAAAATATGTTCAAGATGAGAGAGGGAGAGGAGGAGGAGGGGGAGATCAGTATGAGGTAAATATGAATATATGATGAAATGAGTAATATAAATAATTTATATTATATTTAATATTATATAATTATTTTTTAGTCTTTGTGTATAATTTTAAAATATCATACTCCCTCCGTTTCTTAATATAGGTCGTTTTAGGGTTATGCATAAGTATTAAGGTAATGATTGTATTGCATTAACTATAATATTAATTGTCTATATTACCCTTATATTGAAATAAAATATTGTTATTTATTGGACAGAAAATAGTGAGAGAATCAAAGTTACATTTAATATTTGGGGTAATATTGGAAACTAAGCAATTAATGCTTACTTGAAATTCTAAAACGACTTATATTAAGAAACAAATTATTTTTTCTAAAACGACCTATATTAAGGAACGGAGGGAGTAGTATACTTGTGAAAGAATAATTAATGTACTCTTTCCGTTCCTTAATATAGGTCATTTTAGAGAAATATTTTTATTGTTTAATATAAGTAGTTTTAGAATTTCAAGTAAGCATTAATTGTTTAATTTTTAATATTATCCTAAATATTAAATTTAATTTTGGTTCTCCTACTATTTTTTATCTAATAAATAACAATCTCTTATTTCAATATAAGGGTAATATAGACAATTGATATTATAGTTAATACTATATAATCATTACCTTAATACTTGTGTATAACTTTAAAATGATCTATATTAAAGAACGGAAAGAGTATTATATATTTAATTTAGTCAATCACACCCATTAGTCAGATTCATTTTCCACGTGGTCAATAACTGTAAACCATTAATTTTCTTTAAGATATCAACGCCACTTTTTTGTTTCAAATCTTGCTTGCATGTATGGATTTTATAATAGGCCTAGTAATTTGTGTATTTTCTCTTTCTAGCGACGTCTCTCACTCGAAAGTTACCTTGTGGAATTCTGAATTTGTAAATAATAATGAGAACGTTTTAGCATTATTTTATTTATTTTATAATTGATTTGACGTTTTATTTAAAAATTTAAGAGAATAGATTACAATTTTTTCAAAATTATTCTTTATGAAAAAATATTATAGATGAGAAAAAGTATGAGATAAGTATGATAATAAATGAGATTTTAAGAGTATTATAGGTAATTAATATGATATTTAATGTTATTTAATTATTTTTTTAATTTTTATACAAAATTTTAAAACATCATATTTTATGACAAGGAAAAACCATAACAGTTTTTAATAGGGTTCTTTCGTAAAGACTAGTATGTATTTAATCACACAAAGGGCCAGGTGTAGAGATTATTAGAATTTTTGCTTTAGAAATAAAAAATTTAGAAGAAAAAAAATGATGGAACGTTTGTTTACTCCCATTCACCAAATCAAATATCTCTAAAAAATTATGGAGATGTTACATATTAGTCTCCACGTGAATTTATGTTTTACAACACAAAAGATTATGAACTTTTTATTGTTGGCAAATATATATAAAAGAAATAATGTAATGCCTCGAAAATGTCGTTTTATATTGTCATTGTTGCTAAATTAATAACTTTATATTTTATTTTTATAAATGAAATTAAATTATTATTGAGTTCCTTGGTAGGGTTTCATGAACCTTGGTGTAGGCAATGGAAATTGTGAAAAATAGAATCTCCATAGGACCTCGGTGTTTCTATCATGCTCAATCAAACAAGGAAATTAAAGACGCACACTTTAAAGTTTGTCTCCCTTATCTTTCAATACCTCCTCCTCCTCCTCCTCCACTTTCCGTGATTAAGACTGAAGAAATTTTTAAGTATATATAAACGTGCACCAACCACAAAATTAATCCTAGTACTAACCCTACTTTCTCTCTCTCTCTGTCTACTCCCGAGTCCTAGCTAGCAAACAGGAAGTGACAAATGCCCCCCGCTCCCCCACCCCCATCTCTTTTAGTACCGTCTCCTTCCCCCTCCCTCTACCTAAATAAAACAGAATATATGAATTATACAAGTAAATATGTATAAGCAAGCTAAATAGTAGTATATATGCCAAATATGGACACCGTTTCTACACTACACCACACCATTTCTCTCTCCCATATCATCATATATGCTATGATTGATAGGATATTACACCATATATATATTTGACAAAAACACATCCTTTTTTTCTTTTTGGAAAATAATTATAGGCAACTAAAACTAGTTATTACAACCCATTATGCATTAACAAATTTTTTACACTACACTTGATTCGTGTCTTCAATTAATGGTTTACAGTTATTGACCACATGGAAATTTTCCACGTGTTTAAGCCCTGTTGGCGCCATGCATGTTATAATGCAAAATTTGGTGCTTAATTGATGTCCATGTCTGGTGCTCAAGCTGTAAATTGACCAAAACTAAAAGGGTGGTATATATGGAATCATATATCAAGATCTTGGTGTTGTAAAAGCTTGATTTTTCTTTATTCTCTGGGGCCTAGATGTTCCTAAATTCAACCTACGTACGTACTACCATCACCTTCTTAATCTCAACATCACCCCGGCCAGCTTCATAACACTAATTAAAATGAAGTAGACTTGGACTTGTTTATTTCGGCTTTAAAATATATGTTAATTTTTTCCTCTGAAATTTAAATATTATTATTTTTTTACTCAAATGTATGATAAAAATAATGTTATCATCATTTAGGACTATTCTTGATATTTGTAATATAATCTTAGAAGTGTAGCAGATCAATAAAAGTACAAATATAGCAGAAAATCCTTTAGTTTTATCAAACCATTCCCTTGTAATATAATTTTTTTTTAAAACTGTCCATATAAGCACTTGCAAGATAAAACTAACGGATCCGATTCCCTTTCACTAATTGCAAAACTAAAAAGATAATCAATCCCATAACACTAAAAAACTAATAAAAATTAATTAATATTATGTAGTTTGATCAGTTATGTTATTATTTTTTAAATTCAACAAAATTTACATCTCTGAAAGCCTATTGTCTGTCTTACTCCTTTAATATTCTTTTACATCTATTTTGGAAACAAAAGAATTTTTAACAAAAAATGTAAAATCCAAATTTTAGCACCATCTTTCACATGAATAATTAATTTCTTGACTAAAACAAGAAAACCAAATCCTGGAATTAATTTGATTTAAATACAAATATGATCTGCATAAGCACAGATTATCTCAACGAGCTATGAGCTTACCATAAGATGCATGAACACGGGAGAATAGCATAATTTAGTGACAACAAAGCTAACAAATTGGATAAAAATTAGAGTCTTGCAGGGAGCAATGGAGCATCTCCGAGATTTGGCTTACCAGCTAATGCAATAATAAGGGAGGGTCAGCCAGAGGTGGATGTAAAGAAGACAAAGGACTTATACTTTCAAGGTTTGTTACTCCATTTGATCTGTATAGCCAACAAACCATGACATACATACACAGTCTATTATTCATATACACATCTGATATATTCTATTTCCAAGATTTTAGTTACATGAATATAAAACTACATCTACAATGAAGAAAACATTTACAATGAGTATTTTGGCTAACATTTACACAAAATACAAAGGAGTCTTTAACTTTTGTTTTCAGGCCTAAATATATATAGCAACTTATGAAGCTAAAAGCTCACCTTTTTTGTCTTAAGCCTTGAAGGAAATTTTCGAGCCTTTTAAACGTGGGCCTGATCTTTGACCCCTGGTTCTTGCTTCAAGCAGCTTTTCCTTCAAAGTATTAACATTTAACTCTAAAGGCACTTTTGAAGATGACTCAATGTCTTGTGATGGGAGCTTCACTGACCACCGTCTTACTGGACTAGCACAAGTCCTCCATGTAGAGTTATCACCAGAAGTTAACCTGTAATCATTCTCAAGGTGCAAGTTCCCACTTTCTGACAACAAATAACCACTCCTAATCAAATTATCGGTATAGTTTGAGCTTGAATCATGAAATCCATCAGCTTTAGTCCTTTTTTGGCTATCCTCTTCTGTGGCTTCAGAAACTTCATTCGTTCTTGATATGTTTACCTCAACTATGCTCCCATCTGCAGTTTGAGCATGTTCAGTATCCTTAGCTTGATACGCGATTTTATTACACGATACGGCCCGAGCCATCTGTTCTTCAAATTTCACCTGCAAGCTGGTCTTATGACGACCCTTTGTATTTTCCAGAGATGCAAGTTTATTCTTTGTTTCATTTGGGTTAAAGTTTGTATCGCTTTTACTTTCTTTAGCTTCTTCAACTTCTGGTTTCAAGTTAGTGACTGGTTTGTCTAGCATAAAACAATGTGAATCACTGCCTGCAGAATCATCTTCATCACCCTCATCTTGAGGAGCACTCAAAGCCACATTCAAGGGGATGGATTCAAGAGAGCTCCACCTGAAGGCGGTATCCTTTTGGGCCAAATTAACTTGGCTTTGGTAATTACCACTCCATTTAGTCTGAAGATAAGTCTCTATTTCAGCAGTTAATTTATCCACAATTGACTTCTTTTCTCCCAAACCAGACTGAGATTCTACTTTCATCTGACTTTGTTCATCAAGCCATGATTCAGATATATGGAGAATCATCCTATCACAATCAGCCTTATTGGCCCAGTCCTTCTCAGACTTCTGTTTTGAAGCATGCAGTTCTTGTTCGTAGTCTCTTATTTCCCAAGCAAATTCTTCACAAAGGTCTTCCAATAGCTTCCGTGATTTTCTCTCTTTCTCCAGATCTTTCGAGGTATTAGTAAGAGATGTTTTTCCCTCATAGAGCTGCCTAGCTAAATTTCTGTGCTGGCTCTCTGAGTGTCTCCTTAACTTCCTTTCATCTTCTAGTTCATCCCTCACAGACTGAATCGCAGCATTGATCCGATCCTGTTCCTTGCTCTTCCTAACCACCTTGTCTTCTGCAATTTGCTTCATCAATTCATCCATCTCATGGTGATCACCTTGCTGATCTCGAACCAAGTCCTTGATCTTGGCACGAGCATAGTCTAGCTCCTTTTTCAATGTTTTTACAAGTGAAATGTTGGACGCATGCTGCTCTTCCAGGCTCCAGATTCGATTCAGAACTTTTAGCAGTTCCGCAGATGTTTTGAGGCTATAGCTAGTTTCACCAATGCCTCCCTTAAAGTCTACAGAGCTGGTAGGTCTCACGGCAGGATTATAAGGTGCAACCTTTTGGAGAAAAACATGTGAAGCCATGTGAGTGGTATAATAGCAGAAACTGTTTCGCCAAAGACAGGCATGAAGGCCAAATCTCTGAGGGATTCCAAGACTGCTGTTATATGGGTGACATTATTTAATAATCATTGAAAATTCCTATCGGCCTATCGGGTATAGGAAGATATCTTCAAATGACTGCAATAGGCAGATTCCGATTAAATAAGTAACATCATGATAAAGGAAGTCAAATATCCCAAATCAAATTACTACCTCCATTCCATAATAATTCACTTTTTAGAAGACAATTTGTTCCAATTTATTTGTCATTTTCAACTTTCTAGGAGAATAAATTATTTACTTTCCAATATCATCCCTAATTTTTATCATTGTCCCAAGAAATCTTTTCCCTTGTATTAGTAGTTTTCAACTTCCCATAAAGGGGTAGTGATGGAATTTGATACAAATTTTAATTATTAAATCATAGTATTAAATGACTTTCTTAATTAATGTGCATGAAGTTAAAACGACTATTATTACAGAATGGAGGTAGTAAGAGCATTCACAACAGTTTCCCTAATAAAATCTCTATCCCCAACTTTGAAGAATACATCAACAAATCATTATCCAACAATTTCCTTATCTTTATTTAACTCTCTATTTTAATCTCTATATAAAATTTTACTCCTCAGGATGACGGAGTCAAAAATCGTTCTCTATGTATGCCAAATGACATTTCACACTCTTATTTAAGTGGACAACTCATCAATCATTATCCAACTCATCTTCATTTTCAAATTATAAAATTAATATTGACTTATTTTTAAAAAATTAATTTCAAACGTATTCAAATTTAAAATTGATATAAATTTATTTAATTCATATCAATATAATTATAAATATTATAAAAGTAATATTAATTATAAAATTTATTATTTTCAAATTTTAAATTAATCATATTAATTTTAAATTTAAAAATATCACAAATTAATTTTTTAAAAGTTAATATTAATTTTATGTACATTTGCAGCTACAATCCATTCAATACTCACTCCATAAATTACTTAAAATTTAAAATAAAATAAAAGTTATTTTACAGTGGGATACAATTGATAAATTATACTCTCTTTTATAAATTATAAAATTATTATTAATGTTTATAAGTTAATTTGATGCATTCTCAAACTTAATAATTTTGCTAAGAATTGTAAAAATAATAAATTTTATAAGTAGTAGTATTTTTTTTCTAAATAAGTTACAATATGTATTGATTAAATTTATATTAATTTTAAATTTAAAAATATCACATACTTACTTCAAAAAAGATTAATAAATTAATAGCAATTTTATAATTAAAAACAAGAGGTTGTAGTAGCCAATACAAAGGTCAAATAGTTACCACCGTCAAAATATGTTTTGACTGTTAGAACTTTCAAATTTTAACTTTAAATTTTAAATTTCATTATTTAACGAATAATTATAAATAACATGTTGGGTATATAGTAAAAAAATTGAATCTCTATCCTGCAGAATGACCCAATAGTACTACAGAGTAGAGATAGAGATAAAAAAAACTATTGTGAATGCTCTAAAACTCATTTCCAAATTCCTCAAAGAATGTCAAAGGTTTCAGACACGGATTTTAAGATAACCTCTAAACATATTTATGATTTAATTTTCAACTATAATGTAGCTAATAAAAGATATCGTGTATAAATGTGTTTCTAGCATGCTCTTGAGCCAAACACAACTACTTGATTTTGTTCCTCGTTAAGCACCCCAAAACTTTTTCAGCGGATCTCAACGGCTTGAGCTTGCACTAACTCGACTGGTTTAAGACGTCTATATGAAAAAGTCCCTGGTCACCTAAAAGCTAAAATAACATTGACATTATTTTAGCAATACATCCACTTGAATCTCCTTAACTAAGTATTTACATCTTTCTTAAAACTTTGGTCTCGAATAAAATCAACACAACTGTTGGTTTATATGTTTTAATGATGACAAGTTGTTTTATAGCGTTATTATAATTTTGCAAGTTTGGACCTTGATTGATGGATATTTTACAAGTTGAATAATTTATTGAAAGTTCAGGTATTCAAGATATTACTCAAATACAGTAGATTATGAAGATCAAAGATTGGAAGGGTCTAAGACATATATGTGAGGTTTCTAGCATAATCCTAGAATCAAGGCATAAAGTTTTTATCAAACTAAAAATGCTATCTTCTGATAAAAGTCTTTTTATGGTAAAAGTCTCCTTGAAAGATAAAAATCCTATTTTACCATACCTTAACTGAATTGATTGGGAGATTTGAATTAGTCATCAATTTTCTGGTAACTATTTCCATATCTAGTTAGTTTTATAGTAATTGAATTCAAACTCCTGTGGTCTTAAAAGATATTAGTTTAAAAAAAAGGGATTTAAATTAGATAAGATTTTATTCTATCTTTCTAAGATATTGGTTGTTACCAAAATTGTGTTGGATAAGACTTCAAAATATATTATCTACAAATTATGTTCAACAAAAAGGGAAAAGTTAATATTTCAAAATTATCATACATTAAATTTGGTCAGGTTGTTAATCCGTGGGGTTTGTTTTTAAACATGTGGGTTTGTTTTATTATATATCCATAACGGTAAGGATCAAGAGCATTCTTCTTAAATAGCATTCTTTTATTAAAACTACGTCGTTTTGGAGGGACGCGGTGGCATTTTTGTAAATACAATGCTACCGCGTATTTGATTTTACTTGATAACCTTAGAAATATTATTGACTTGGTAAAACTTAAATTGTTTCTAAATTAATAAAGACTTGGTCTTTCAAAGTTTGTCCTCTCTCAAATCTTCCAGATATTTTAAAACAAACTTTGGTAGTCTTCAACAAGTTATCCATTGGGTTTGGGTTATATAAATATGATACTTCAAGTTTATTAACAAAGTTTTACAAAGTTACTATCTTTCTAGCAAAATTATAAGTGCCTTGATTTTAGTATTATTGCTGGAAATCATAGTGCTCACTTGTAATCCCTTTTATTCTTAAAGTTCAGATCTTGTAAAAGAGGTTTCCTTTAATATCATACAAGGAGAGTTCAAGGAGGCAGAGGTATCCAAGGGAGCAGAGGTGCTCAAGGGAGGACGTTTCAGCTGTGTGCTCAAGAAGTTTTTTGAATTCTATTGTATAGGAAGTTGATATAATTGTAATTGCTTTATTAATATTAAAGAAAATCTGTTGGGTATCAATTGATACCTGACCTTGGATGTAGGCCCATAGAATGGAGGTTTAGGGGGATGAACCAAGTATAAATCTTGGTGTCATGTGTGATTGATTATTGCCTTATATTTTCAGTTGATTTAACTATGGTTGTTGTTGGTTTTCTAAATTAGAATATATCAAAAACATCATTGCATACATGTTTCATTTAAGTCTGAAGTTATACAGAAAGAGTTGTAAAAACAACTCAATATAGACAGCTCAAAACAGACAGTTTCTAAAACAAACGGCTAATTTACCTGTCGGGATTACACCTATGCAAAAAAATTAAATTTGACATAGTCCGTTTAACATATGCACACACCTATTCATCCCCCTTCTAGATGTGCGCATACACAATTTCAACAACAAGTGGTTCGAGGGAAACAAGTCGGATGCATTTGAAATTTAATAAGTTGAGATTGACGAAACTGCTTGCTTTTAGCAAGAAAATTAAGATCGTGTAGTATTAAGCAGCAGCATTAGTAGTAGTAGTTATAGGGAGCTAGAAAGCAAGACTATCTTCAAATAGCTATTTTCTTTGACTTTCATTAAATCATGCACATACATTTGGAAGCAAAAACAAGTTCTTTTAGGGAAAAGTAAATAAACTCAATGACTTTTACCTCCATGGAACTACCATAACTTGCACGCGATACAGGTTGTATAGCATGATTGTTCCTCTGTATTGATCGATGATGTTGCATAAGTGATGCAGCAACATGCCTCCTCAGACTACTTGCACTTTCAGGCTGTATCATCAATCAAAGACCATAAATGGATAAGCAGTGGATTTTAAACTCGGCCTGCTTGTCTGTACTACATATTTTGAAGCAGAAGGACAAAGCAATATTATTGCAGTCCTATAACAAGTACATAACTCTTTTCCAGCATCATCGTTTTGAGAGAGAGAGAGAGAGATGACCAATTTTCACTATACCTACTCTGGTAACCATCTATGTCAGTCCCTTGTAACACACGGTTAAATTAACTAATCAAGAATGTTAGGATATCACATTTTGAAAATTTTAGATTGATAAGATAGATGCACCTTCACAGCTCTAATCACGATAAAAAGACCAACAATTGTCTTATGAAATTAAAATCACATTCAACAATTTTCATCTACGGATATAAATGTGAGAAATAGTCTAATTACTGATGCAAATAATGATCTATTGAACTTCAAGACGGTCTTATCCGGAACCATTTATGATAGCAGAAAAGAACAAAGTCCACTGGCAACGATAGTGCAAATGAGACCCAAATTCAATTGAGTCAAATAACAGAACTTATAGCACCAACAAGTTTCACTCCTACATCAACAGTAGCCAACAAAATAGAATAAATAACAGAAACCTACAAACATAGATAATCATGTGTCTGTCTGACAGCAAGCGTAAGAGGCATAATATTACATCAAACAGAGAAACCATGAAACATCCTACCTTAACAAGTCAATCAGTGACGACAGAACAAAAATTACTGGCATACTCCTTTTCCAAATTTAGAGAAACATTTGTAAAATGACGACTTTTAAGGATAATTTTTATTTTGCCAAACTTAACCCTGGCTTGAAATGTAGCAGTGGTGACATTATATCATTCAATCAACTATGTATAAAAGTAATGGCATGTTAGGAATTTCAAAAACTAAAACTAAACCTCTAAAAACTTGGAACGGACGAAAAAGGTAAATGTATATATAATTTGGTAGGGAGAGAGTATGACACAGTGCCAAGTGCCAACAGAACACACAAACTGAAACTACCCATCAAGAAACCAAAGAATCAGTTACAAAATAAATAAACATTCAATCCCACAATTGGGAAATTCACAAATTGCAGTAAAGCTAGTCAATCAATACCCAATTTCCAAAAAGCAACCTTTTTTATATACATATATGAAAGAGGGGTTGTACCTGTTCAGGAGAACTGGGTAAAGGTTCACGGCGGTGGCAGCGGAGTCCAGGAGGGGGAGCAGTGAAACCCTGGTGCATTTTAGCAATGGGGAGGTTGTAGTGATGAAGCTCCCAAAGGGTGGCAGCAAGCTTTCTAGCAGAGACAGGAGGGAAAGGGGCGATCTTAATGATGCTATCATGCGCACCAAGATCAGAATTAGCAGGTGGGAGTTGTACTAGTCTCCATGAGGGTAATACTGGAGTGTTATGTCCCCCTCTTTTCCCTACCACCAGCAGTGCTCCTTTCTTCAAATTTCCCCCCAAATTCTCTTGCGTTTCTGCTGGCCCTTCCCAAATATTCTCTACCCTTTTCATCTCTCTCTCTCTAATTCTAAACCCACTTACTTTCTCTCTCTAAACAGCAAAAGGGAAAAAGAAAAGAATCTCTCCAGCCTATTTGGAATTGCATCTCCTAATATCTTAGGTAGTTTTTCCATCTGGTTCTCGATTTTCTTGTTCAGTCCCTGAGTCCCAGTGTCCCGTGCCGAAAAGTTGAGAGGGGAGCAGCTAAAGATTCCTCGTATTAAAATTTAGGAGGTTTTGTAAATTAAAATAATAATAATTTTTATTCGAACATAGAAGTTAGAAGGCTCCTGTAAGACCCCAATTTTTTATATAAATAAAGATAAATTTTTTATAAATATCATTTTTGAATATTATGGAGTTAATTTGATATAATGTTATAGTTGTGGGTAATATTTATAAATTTTGCAAAGTAAGCAAGTTGTTATAAAATATTCGTTTGGTCGGAGAATATTCTTTTTGTCGGGGAATATTCGTACGACGGCACAATCATTGGTGGACCCCACAACGGAATTATTGTCGGATTGAGAAAACGACAGAATTATCTTTCTATAAAAATAACGGCTGAGGTGTTACCGTTAAAACCGTTAAAACTGTTGAACTACTCGGTAGTAAAAGTACAGTAATACGCGTGGTTGCATAGTAGCACACGGTATTGATTATTGATGCTTACGTGAGAAGTCACTCAGCTATACTCAATTATTACTACAGTAATTGCTGCATCATATCTCTTAAATTATTGTCATAGTATCATCTGTATAATATGTTATATTATTAAATCAATAATTGAGACGTTGTGGTAAGTTTGGTTATTTTATGGGGGGCCATATGTCATCATCTAAGAGTCTCTTGGTCAATAGTAATTACCTTCGTCAATAGTATTTACCTTGGTCAATAGTAATTACCGTCGTCAATAGTAATTACCGTCGTCAATAGTATTTACCTTGGTCAATAGTAATTACCTTGGTCAATAGTAATTACCTTCGTCAATAGTATTTACCTTGGTCAATAGTAATTACTTTCGTCAATAGTAGTTGTCCCTTCAATATTACCAAGAGTCATTTGACCCTTCGTTAAGACCAAGAGTCATTTGACCCTTCGTTAAGACCAAGAGCCACCCTCAGTTTTTCTATAAATAGAGGCCTAGGGCTTCATTATTTTTCACGAATTCATTCAAGCTATAGAGAGAGAAAGTATAGAGAGAATAAGAGAGAGAGAATAAAAGTATTCTGCTACATCACTTTTCCAATATCCAGTTCTTTTAAGGTAGGGAATATTATTTCTTTTATATTCATGAAGAGAACTTCTGTTATTCCATTCGTTATTATTCTGTTGGAATAACCAGTATACGCGGTCTACCCTATACTTGGTGACATTCTTCTATTATTCTGTTGGAACATCCTGTCTGTGTGTTTTACACCGGACCTGGTTCCGTTTATTATTCTGTTGGAACATCCTGTCTGTGTGTTTTACGCCGGACCTGGTTCCATTATTTATTATTCTGTTGGAGCATCCTGTCTGTGTGTTTTACACCGGACTTGGTTCCATTATTTATTATTCTGTCGGAATATCCTGTCTGTGCGTTTACGCCGGACCTGGTTCCATTATTTATTATTCTGTTGGAATAACCTGTCTGTGCGGTCTATCGCATGCATGGTGATTTCTTTTGTTATTTCATTCTTTATTATACTCAGTTGGTTAAGTTTTGACTTCTATACTCCATGAAATTTGTGGAATATCCTTGATAGTTGCGTTTCATCCAGTATCTTTTCAAGAAAATATTCTTCTAAGCATTCTTGAATTTTACTCCACAATGCAGTATCATGTTGACAATTTGGACGTTGTTAATTCCTGGATAAATTAATTCTTGAACTTGTTTTATTGAATTCTTATATCATTGTCATCATCCTCATGTTTATAAAATGTTGAAAGTCATCTGTGGCATGTAGTGCATAGATGGACTTGATATGATTATGACCAGGGATTATTCGGTATAATCATGACCGTAATGTTACAAATGATGTGGTAAAAGTCCTCATTGGCCCGTAGTGCATTGATGGACAGTTGTTGGCATGATCATGACCATTAATGAATACACGAATATCCTTGGCCGTAGTGCAGGGGTGATTCGATGATGTGGATTATTTTATTAAGCTGAGTCTCAGCGATCGCAGTGTTGAAAAACCTTTTAAATCATAAAAGATAGTAGAGTTTATTTTCTACTTGACTCTTTTAATGGATTGCTTGTTCCGCTGCAGTTAAACTTGATGTCTATTATATTTTATCAGTTTAACATTGTTGAAGGCTAATGATAATTTATTCTGCATTATCTTAGTCATAATATTTCTTACTGGGCTAGTTGAGCTCACCCTTTCTTTCACTGTTCTCTTCAGGAAATGAGAACGTAGCTGGGGCAAGTCGGGGAACGGAGTGATGGTCCGAATGATAGTATTAGTTAGTAGTCCTCACTATTCTATGTAATGGTGTGTTAATAAATGTAATGAGGACTCCTTTTGAGTATGAATACTCTCTAGAAGATAATATTTGTATTCAAACTCACAGTTTATGTTTTGTCGTATTGTACACGACAGTTGTATTAATCAGTTGTATTTGTATTCTGTACTATGTATCTGACGACCCAAGATGGGTGATGTATACCTAATTTTGGGGGCGTCACAGTTGGTATCAGAGCTTAGGGATATGATCCCTGGCTAAGATGTGAGAATAGAACTAGGAGGGGAGAGACGGGGAATTCCTTCGCTAGTATGACATACCTAAGTTTATTTGCATGGTATTTAATTGGTCGGTCATAATATAAGGATAATATATGACATATCAATTAATTTTTATTTTGTGGCAGTATCTGAAAATGGCATCTGAGAACGTTGAGAATAGCAATGGAGCACAGACGACTGTTGATTCACCACATATCAATAATCAGGATAATGTGCATCAGGAAGGTGTCAATCCTCATGCAAACAACAACACTGACCAAATGATGAATGATCAAATGTTCAGAGGCTTTATGCAATTCATGCAACAACAGGTGAAAGCGGCTCCTGTCCACAACGTAGGTGGAAATACTGGAAACTCTCAGGCGGTCACCGCTAAACAGTTTAAGGAGCTGGGACCACCGGAGTTTAAGGGAGAACCCAAACCACTTGTAGCTGAAACATGAATAAAGCAGATCACCAAGATATTTGATGTCTTGGGTTGCTCCGAGGAGCAAAAGGTTCCCTTTGCCGCCTTTATGTTGCGAGGAGAGGCAGATTACTGGTGGGAATCGATAAAGCGTACTCAACCTGCCGCACTGAAGATGTCTTGGGAGAAGTTCCAAGATCTGTTTAACGACAAATACTTTCCCGAGAGTATTCGTCACATGAAGGAGGTGGAGTTCATCAAATTGGAGCAGAATAATATGACCGTGTCGCAGTACGAGGCAAAATTTGCGGAGTTATCCCGGTTTGCGTCCCACCTGGTGGATAATGAAGAAAGAATGACGCGGATGTTTTTAAGAGGTTTGAAGCCGGAGATACGTCAACATCTTGTTTCTCATAAACTGTGTTTGTATTCAGATGTTGTAAATAGGGCTCAGTTGGTGGAGCGCGATAACGAGATAACGCAACCAAAAGAGAGCAGCCGGCAAAATGATAATACCAGTGAGAGCAGTCATCGAAGCGGTGACAACAAGCGTGGAGGGAATCAACAGGCCAGAAATGGTAACCACTTCGGTGGTAATCAGGGCCAAAATAATAAGAATGGACATTTCAAGAAGAGGAGATTCAACAATGATGGAAAGACGTCAGCACCAGCACCTGTCGTTAAGGAAGGAGAACGACCACCTATCATATGTTTCAAATGCGGAGGGGAGGGGCACATCAGTCCAAACTGCGCGATGCCGTCCAAAGCATGTTATAATTGTGGAAGAGAAGGTCATTTAGCCCGATTTTATCGTTTACCGAAGACAAATTCAGCTAGGATGGAGGCACCAAAAGCCGTCCCAGAAAAGTCAAAACCGGTTGTGCAAGGGAGAGCGTTTGTTGTGAACTCCAAGAGAGCAAGGACCCGAATGAGGTCATCACGGGTAAGCTTATTATAAACTCTAAAGAAGTTTATACTTTATTTGATACCGGTTCAACCCATTCTTTTATTTCTCCTACTTGCGCTCATCGATTAAATTTGATTCCGGAGAAATTAGACTTTGACTTATCTGTGGAAACTCCGTTGGGAGAAACCTTCATTACCTCCACTGTTTATAAGTCTTGTTTGGTTCAAGTTGGTACCCACACATTACCTATCGATCTGATTTCATTAAAAATACTTGCATTTGACGTGATTCTAGGGATTGATTGGTTAACTACTCATTATGCAAAAATTGATTGTTTTCGTAAGGTTGTTAGCTTTCATATTCCTAATCGACCTATTATGCGAATTCAAGCAACCAAACCATTAAAATCAATCGCTGTCATCTCAAGTCATAAAGCTATTCGTTTATTGAAAAACGGATGTCAAGCTTTCTTAGCTCATGTCACAGATCTAAACAAAAATACGTCAGTTTTGAATGATATTTCTATTGTTAATAAATTCCCTGACGTATTCCCTGAAGAACTTCCTGGCCTACCCCCAGAGCGTGAAATTGAATTTTGTATCGACCTTGAACCCGGTACAAAACCCATTTCCAAAGCCCCATATCGAATGGCTCCTATTGAACTTCAGGAGTTAAAGATCCAACTGCAGGAATTGTTAGACATTGGCTTTATTCGTCCTAGTACTTCTCCTTGGGGAGCTCCTGTTCTATTCGTGAAGAAGAAAGATGGAAGTATGCGACTTTGTATTGATTATCGGGAGTTGAATCATGTCACCATCAAAAACAGGTACCCATTGCCACGTATTGATGACCTGTTTGACCAGTTGCAAGGAGCACAATTCTTTTCAAAGATCGATCTTCGTTCTGGATATCATCAGCTGAAGGTTAGAACTGAGGATATTCCAAAGACGGCTTTTAGAACTCGGTACGGGCATTATGAATTCCTAGTCATGTCCTTTGGATTGACTAATGCTCCTGCTGCCTTCATGGATATGATGAACCGGGTATTCAAGGAATATTTGGATCATTTTGTGGTCGTCTTTATTGATGACATCCTTATTTATTCCAAAAGCCGTGAAGATCATGAGCAACACTTGAGGCTGGTACTCCAAAAGCTTCGTGAATACAAGCTTTATGCCAAGTTGAAGAAATGCGAGTTCTGGCTGGAGGAGGTAGCATTCCTTGGGCACGTAGTATCAAGTCGTGGAATATCGGTTGACCCGGCAAAGATTGAAGCTATTCAAAGCTGGGAGCAACCTAAATCAGTGACCGAGGTACGTAGCTTTCTTGGTTTAGCTGGTTATTATCGGAGATTCGTGGAAGGATTTTCTCGAATCGCTACTCCATTAACTCAGCTGACTCGGAAAGATACAAAGTTTGGTTGGAGCGAAGAATGTGAGCAGAGTTTTCAAGAACTCAAGAGGAGACTCATTTCAGCACCTGTTCTAACAATACCATCTGGCTCGGAGGGATTTGTCATCTACAGTGATGCTTCGAGCAAAGGGTTGGGATGCGTTCTCATGCAACATGGAAAAGTCATAGCCTATGCATCAAGACAACTCAAGGAATATGAGAGGAATTATCCTACTCATGATCTAGAGTTGGCAGCTGTTGTCTTTGCACTTAAAATTTGGAGGCATTACTTGTATGGGGAGAAAGTGGAGATCTTTACGGATCATAAAAGCCTCAAATATTTCTTCACTCAAAAGGAACTCAACATGCGACAACGACGTTGGCTTGAACTGTTGAAAGATTATGATCATACCATTCAATACCATCCTGGAAAAGCGAACGTGGTAGCTGACGCATTGAGTAGAAGATCATATGCGGGTACAAGTGCAATATTAACAACGCAAAGGCCCATTTTGTGTGACTTGCAAAGGATGGAGATAGAGTTGAAGACTCCAGGGACCCATGTGATGATGGCGAATATACGAGTAGAACCGACTTTAATCGATAAAGTTAAAGCTGCTCAAGCTACAGACCTGGAGCTGATGCGTATGAGGAAGAAAGTGCAAGAAGGTTTATGCCGGAAGCAAGAATCGATGAAGAAGGAATACTTCGAGTCAACTCCAGACTTTGTGTTCCTAACAACCCTGATTTAAAGTATGAAATCATGATGGAGGCGCACAACACACCGTTTGCAATCCATCCTGGAAGTACCAAAATGTATCATGATCTTCGTCATACATTTTGGTGGAGCAATATGAAGAGAGAGATAGCGTTGTTTATCTCAAGGTGTCTAACTTGTCAACGAGTCAAAGCGGAGCATCAAGTACCAAAAGGTCCATTGCAACCACTTGAAATTCCAGAATGGAAGTGGGAGCACATTACCATGGATTTCGTTACCGGTCTTCCTAGGGTTTCTCAAGGTATTGATGCGATTTGGGTCATTGTTGATAGATTGACCAAGTCTGCTCATTTCTTACCGATACGAGAAACTTATACACTTGAACGTCTTGCTCGTATGTACATAAACGAGATTGTAAGACTGCATGGTATGCCAGTATCCATAGTTTCTGATCGAGACCCAAGATTCACTTCACGATTTTGGGTTAGTTTACAAAAAGCTATGGGCACGGAGTTACGATTTAGTTCAGCATATCATCCTCAGACGGACGGACAATCAGAGAGGACTATTCAAACTCTTGAAGATCTATTAAGACTCTGTGTCTTTGACTTCAAGGGAAGTTGGGACAAGTTCTTACCATTGGTGGAGTTTTCCTACAACAACAGTTATCAAGCAAGTATTGGCATGGCTCCATTCGAAGCATTGTATGGAAGAAAATGTCGTTCTCCAGTATGCTGGGATGAGGTGGGCGAAGCAACGTTGTTGGGACCGGAGTTGGTACGTATGACTACAGAAAAGATTCAAACGATCCGACAACGTATAAAAACCTCACAAGATCGACAAAAGAGTTATGCTGATCTTCATCGAAAGGACGTGGAATTTGATGTAGGAGATCATGTGTTCTTACGTGTTGCTCCATGGAAAGGAGTTACGAGATTTGGAAAGAGAGGAAAGCTAAATCCTCGATTCATCGGTCCATTTTTAATCCTCGATCGAGTAGGAACTGTGGCTTATAGACTCGCTTTACCGCCAAGTATGTCTCGTGTTCATAACGTTTTCCACATATCCATGTTACGCAAATATGTGGAAGACCCGAACCACATTATTGAGTTAGAACCGGACGAAATAGCGGAGGATTTGACGTATGAAGAAGTTCCTGTTCAAATCTTGGATAAGAAGGAACATATTCTACGCTCCAAGGTTATACCTCAAGTCAAAGTTTTGTGGAGAAACCACGATGTTGAGGAAATGACTTGGGAGTTAGAATCAGAAATGAAATCAAGGTATCCTTACCTCTTCGACATACCAGGTACGTACCCTAATTTCGAGGGCGAAATTTCATAAGAAGGGGAGGTTGTAAGACCCCAATTTTTTATAAATAAAGATGAATTTTCTATAAATATCATTTTTGAATATTATGGAGTTAATTTGATATAATGTTATAGTTGTGGGTAATATTTATAAATTTTGCAAAGTAAGCAAGTTGTTATAAAATATTCGTTTGGTCGGAGAATATTCTTTTTGTCGGGGAATATTCGTACGACGGCACAATCATTGGTGGACCCCACAACGGAATTATTGTCGGATTGAGAAAACGACAGAATTATCTTTCTATAAAAATAACGGCTGAGGTGTTACCGTTAAAACTGTTGAACTACTCGGTAGTAAAAGTACAGTAATACGCGTGGTTGCATAGTAGCACACGGTATTGATTATTGATGCTTACGTGAGAAGTCACTCAGCTATACTCAATTATTACTACAGTAATTGCTGCATCATATCTCTTAAATTATTGTCATAGTATCATCTGTATAATATGTTATATTATTAAATCAATAATTGAGACGTTGTGGTAAGTTTGGTTATTTTATGGGGGGCCATATGTCATCATCTAAGAGTCTCTTGGTCAATAGTAATTACCTTCGTCAATAGTATTTACCTTGGTCAATAGTAATTACTTCGTCAATAGTAATTACCGTCGTCAATAGTAATTACCGTCGTCAATAGTATTTACCTTGGTCAATAGTAATTACCTTCGTCAATAGTATTTACCTTGGTCAATAGTAATTACCTTCGTCAATAGTATTTACCTTGGTCAATAGTAATTACTTTCGTCAATAGTAGTTGTCCCTTCAATATTACCAAGAGTCATTTGACCCTTCGTTAAGACCAAGAGTCATTTGACCCTTCGTTAAGACCAAGAGCCACCCTCAGTTTTTCTATAAATAGAGGCCTAGGGCTTCATTATTTTTCACGAATTCATTCAAGCTATAGAGAGAGAAAGTATAGAGAGAATAAGAGAGAGAGAATAAAAGTATTCTGCTACATCACTTTTCCAATATCCAGTTCTTTTAAGGTAGGGAATATTATTTCTTTTATATTCATGAAGAGAACTTCTGTTATTCCATTCGTTATTATTCTGTTGGAATAACCAGTATACGCGGTCTACCCTATACTTGGTGACATTCTTCTATTATTCTGTTGGAACATCCTGTCTGTGTGTTTTACACCGGACCTGGTTCCGTTTATTATTCTGTTGGAACATCCTGTCTGTGCGTTTACGCCGGACCTGGTTCCATTATTTATTATTCTGTTGGAGCATCCTGTCTGTGTGTTTTACACCGGACCTGGTTCCATTATTTATTATTCTGTCGGAATATCCTGTCTGTGCGTTTACGCCGGACCTGGTTCCATTATTTATTATTCTGTTGGAATAACCTGTCTGTGCGGTCTATCGCATGCATGGTGATTTCTTTTGTTATTTCATTCTTTATTATACTCAGTTGGTTAAGTTTTGACTTCTATACTCCATGAAATTTGTGGAATATCCTTGATAGTTGCGTTTCATCCAGTATCTTTTCAAGAAAATATTCTTCTAAGCATTCTTGAATTTTACTCCACAATGCAGTATCATGTTGACAATTTGGACGTTGTTAATTCCTGGATAAATTAATTCTTGAACTTGTTTTATTGAATTCTTATATCATTGTCATCATCCTCATGTTTATAAAATGTTGAAAGTCATCTGTGGCATGTAGTGCATAGATGGACTTGATATGATTATGACCAGGGATTATTCGGTATAATCATGACCGTAATGTTACAAATGATGTGGTAAAAGTCCTCATTGGCCCGTAGTGCATTGATGGACAGTTGTTGGCATGATCATGACCATTAATGAATACACGAATATCCTTGGCCGTAGTGCAGGGGTGATTCGATGATGTGGATTATTTTATTAAGCTGAGTCTCAGCGATCGCAGTGTTGAAAAACCTTTTAAATCATAAAAGATAGTAGAGTTTATTTTCTACTTGACTCTTTTAATGGATTGCTTGTTCCGCTGCAGTTAAACTTGATGTCTATTATATTTTATCAGTTTAACATTGTTGAAGGCTAATGACAATTTATTCTGCATTATCTTAGTCATAATATTTCTTACTGGGCTAGTTGAGCTCACCCTTTCTTTCACTGTTCTCTTCAGGAAATGAGAACGTAGCTGGGGCAAGTCGGGGAACGGAGTGATGGTCCGAATGATAGTATTAGTTAGTAGTCCTCACTATTCTATGTAATGGTGTGTTAATAAATGTAATGAGGACTCCTTTTGAGTATGAATACTCTCTAGAAGATAATATTTGTATTCAAACTCACAGTTTATGTTTTGTCGTATTGTACACGACAGTTGTATTAATCAGTTGTATTTGTATTCTGTACTATGTATCTGACGACCCAAGATGGATGATGTATACCTAATTTTGGGGGCGTCACAGCTCCCAAGTCCTACCCTCTAAATATATTTAAAATGCAGCATCATTTTGATTGGACGGCCATGTTTTTCTGAAAAATAACAAGTTAAAGCAAACATATAATTTATCTCCACTTGGAGCAAACAATTTGATAAGTATTTGGAAGTAATGAGTTCAATAATTCAAAGATTTTTCAAGTCAGAATTTACAATATGACCATACAAGTAAGTAAGTATATGATGATGAATAATAATAAATTCAGAATTTTGTGTTGCTGTCGGAGTCAATTATATAAATTTATTATATGCAATGTGGCCCATGAAATTATGAAAATTCTTTTCTCTTTCTTTTTAATATTAAATTTTGGTTGAAAAAGAAAGTTTTTTATATTTGTTTGGTTCTGATGTGGTGGCTTTGATTTCTCTCAGTACAATCTGATCAAGGAGGGAGAGTTCATCTGACTGAAACTCTAAAATATACTATTATACATATATATTGGGTTGGCCCATACTAATCAACATGCAACTCATCATTTGTTTGATTTAAACACTACTATCTGGACTTGAGCCCAACCCCCACTACTATGACAAAGTCCAGAATATTTACAAAGCTGACTAGCTACTATGTTGTGCCTGCCTTGTCCCATGCTAATATTTTGTTCTTGAGTTAAATGCACTTTGATTTTCTAAATATATCTCATTTTGTATACTGCATCTTATATTTTAAAATATGACAGTTTATATCCCACATTTTTTACAAATAGGCACACATAACACTTTCCGTTCCAAAATTCGTCTCTAAAAGTGACGGAGTAATATTTAAAAATGACGAATTTTACACTTTTAACGATGGATTTTTATGTCATGATTTTAATATTTGTTATTTGTCAAAAAATACTTTGTCTTCAAAAAGAAGAAGAGTATTATTTTCAGTTGTCTTAATTTATACAACCTTCTTTTTATTTGGGAGATTTCAAAATAAGTGAAATCATTTCATTATAACATTATTATAATATTCATTTATAATATTATTTATTATTTACTCAAATGTATTATAAATATTATAAATAAATATTATTATCAAATATTATAAATAAATAACATATTACTCAAAATTAATATAAATATTAATACGTTAATATTATAAATAGTACTTGTAAATATATTAATATTAATATTATTTATACGATTAATAGTACATATTACTCAAAATTATTAATTAATAATATTAATTAAAATTTTTAATTAATATTTCCTTAATTAATAATTAAGTAACTAATAGTACATATTACTCATCCAAAATATTAATTAATAATTTTGATTGCACTTGTTTCTATCTCTCCTGCAACGTATATTGGCACTAAGTTTTTTTGTTTTCTTGACTGACCGCTACATAGTGTTGCAGCTGAATAAGTTTTTTTTTTTTTACCTGCAGTAACAACTTGTTGCGACTGGGAGAAAATTAAGTTCAATCTCGGTCATTAATTATGGAGATCAACGGCTATGATCATGTGTGTATATATATATATACGGTCCGAATCTTAAGCCCATCCCTTCTCTAACATACTTTACTCACCCCCCTTTAGCGACGGACCGGACGACGATTCAGTCCGTCGCTATAGGTTCGGTCCGTCGTATTAACTTTAAGAGACGAACAACATATAGCGACGGACCGAACCTATAGCGACGGACTGAATCGTTGCCCGGTCCGTCGCTAAAAAGAGGTGAGTAAGGTATGTTATATAAGGGGTGAACTTAAGATCCAGACTGTATATATATATATATATATATATATATATATATATATATATATATATATATATATTATAAATTGGGAGAAAAAATTAAGGGTTTTTTGGTGTAAACAATTATGTGAAATTTTTTGGGTTTCCCTTTTATCCTTTCCATTCCTATTAAAATAATACTCACTCCGTTCCTTAATATAAGTCGTTTTAGAGAAATATTTTTGTTCCTTAATATAAGTCATTTTAGAATTTCAAGTAAGCATTAATTGCTTAGTTTCCAATATTACCCCAAGTATTAAATGTAACTTTGGTTCTCTCACTATTTTATGTCCAATAAATAACATTCTCTTCTTCCAATACAAGGGCAAAATAGACAATTGATATTATAGTTAATGCTATACAATTATTTCCTTAATACTTGTGCACAACTCTAAAACGACCTATATTAAGGAACGGAGATAGTACTATTATCACATAATGGTGACTCATATAATATTCACATACACACATGTATATTTGTGGGTCCCACATGTCAGGCGGGGGCCCACATCATGCATGTATGTTTTTCGTTTTAGAACAAAAAATTTGTTTCAAAATGTTTGTCGTTTACAACTTTCGAGGAGAATAAATTATTTATTTTTCTATATTACTCCTAACTTCTCTCATTGTTCCAAAAAATTCTCTCTCTTGTATTAATAATTTTTAATGATAAAATTTCAAACAAATTAATTCAATTTCCCATAATATTAAATGATTTCCTTTAGGAACGGAGCTCCCACTCTCTTATCCATTTTACTCTCCCATCCTCTCTTACTTTCTTCAGTGTGCGCGCCAGGATACTAATATGGAGTATATAAAAGGTGCAGGTTGGCATTTAAAAATTAAATTGAAATGGAATATACAACTATTATATGATACATGAATCGGTATCATTGATGTTAATTACCAATCAGCAAAGTTGGACAACTTGGAAATTCAATGAAATCATATTTAATTTTAGTGAAAGTCAGCTGCGGATCAAATCCTTATCTCTAATTCTGCAAAATTAATCAATTTATCCATATTGATGTTTCATAATATATATATATATATATATATATATTCTTAGAGTCGGAATCTTAAGCTCACCCCTTATTCAACTCACCCGAGCTCACCCCCCTTTAGCGACGGACCCGGCGACGGTTCGGTCATACAACCGTCGTCTATACTTTTAGCGATGAACAACATATAGGGTCGCTAAAAGTATAGACGACGGTTGTATGACCGAACCGTCGCCGGGTCCGTCGCTAAAAAGGGGTGAGTTCGGATGAGTTAAATAAGGGATGAGTTTAAGATCCGGACCGTATATTCTTAATAAACCAAATAGAAAATAGTTATGGTGGACTTGGATGCTAATTTCATTATGGACTTGAAGCAGTATAAAGGTTCTACTTTTATATATTTATTATTTTAATAAATTTTCTCAATAGCAATTTTATTAATAAAATTTATGTCGATAAAACTCAATAAATTTATAAATTAGCCCTAATAAAAGTTCATGGATTATTTTTCATATATAAATAGGTATTTGTTTGTGTTATCATCATAATGTTTACAAAGCTATGCCTAGAAGATCTCTTTTCAAGCCACTAAAAAAAACCCATTATTTCCTGTTAAAGCACCTAACTATAATTAGTGGATATCCCCAAGTTAATGATGAGCTTAATTCTAATATGGCTTTGCTTAAAGCCTCCCAAGTCATTAACTCTGGTACTAAACCAGATGGACATGCTCTGGTCCACTTAATCCGTGCATGTACCAACTTAGGCTGCTATTCTCATGGCCAACAGCTTCACTGCTACGTTTTGCAATCTGGGCTTGGCTCCAATTGCTACGTCTCCACTGCCCTGGCCAACTTCTACATCAAATTTGAGTCCATGAACAGCGCCCACAAAGTGTTTGTTGAAATTCCCGCACCAAGTGTAGTTTCTTGGAATTCCTTAATTTCTGGGTACGTGCATTCTGGGGAGTTTAGCAAGGCGGTGTGTTTGTTTCTTGAGCTGGAAAAGTCTGGAGTTTGGCCAGATTCATTCTCATTCACGGCCGCTTTAGCTGCTTGCGGGAAACTAAGTTTGCTGCAATTAGGAAAGTCAATTCACTCCAAGATTGTAAAATTTGGGGTTGAATGCAGTGTTTTTGTCTCGAATTGCTTGATTGATATGTATGGGAAATGCGGATTTGCTGAAGAGGGGATCCGTTTGTTTAATGAGATGAATAATAAGGACACAATTTCTTGGAATTCTGTTATTGCAGCAAGTGCTAGGAACCAAAGACTCGAACAAGCTTTCAGCTTTTTGGAGCAAATGCCTGACCCTGATACCATCTCATACAATGAGCTGATTAATGGCATTGTGCAGTTTGGAAACATAGAAGATGCCAATACGATTTTATTAACTATGCCGAATCCAAATTCATCATCGTGGAACTCAATAATAACAGGATATGTAAACAGGAATCGTGCACCAGAAGCTCTTGAATTTTTCAGTAAAATGCACCTGAAGGGAATAGAAAAGGATCAGTTCACATTTTCAAGCATTTTAAGTGGTGTTGGGAGTATTTCGGCTCTTGCATGGGGGACTTTGATCCATTGTTGTTCGATGAAATCTGGTTTGGATAAATCTGTAGTAGTCGGGAGTGCTTTGATCGACATGTACTCAAAATGTGGGCATGTAAAGGAAGCTGAATTGATGTTTCAGTCATTAGCTAGTAAGAACCTGGTAACTTGGAATGCCATGATTTCTGGCTTTGCCAACAATGGCAATTCGACCAAAGTGATGGAGCTTTTTGAGAATTTGAAAATGGTGAAAGACTTGAAACCAGATGGAATCACCTTTCTTAACGTTTTTTCTGCATGTTGGCATAATAGAATGCCATTTAAGGTTGCAAATCGGTACTTTGAATCAATGAAGAAGGATTATGGGATTGATCCCACCGCTGAGCATTGTTCATCTATCATTAGGCTTATGGGGCAAGAAGGGGAAGTGTGGAGAGCACAGGATATGATAAATGAGTTGGGGCTTGGCTCTTGTGGAATGGTTTGGAGGGCATTGATTGATGCTTGTGGTACTTGTGGTGACGTAGATGTTGCCGAGGCTGCAGCTGCGAAGTTGATTGAGCTGGAGGGTGATGACGAGTTTGTTTATGTCAAAATGTCTAATATTTATGCAATATATGGAAAATGGGAAGAAGTTGGTTCAGTTAGAAAGCTGATGAGAGAGAAAAATGTGAAAAAAGAAGCCGGTTGTAGCTGGATTGAGGTGGTGTAAGCATGATCCAAACTTCTGTCCAGGGCATAATTATGCATGCAGTCGTCCAGCATCCCCTAATGATGCCAGGGATTTTCAATCATGTTGAGATCATTTAAAGATGCCAGGTAAAGCTTACGCGAGGAGACTCCATTAAAATTCTTAGATATGTCCCATCCCACTAGCCTTGGAACTTGTGAAATTTATATGACAAGGTTTCCAACAACTCCTCCAGAGAAAATGAGAAATTTGATGTTTGATCGAGGCCTTGACCCCAGTTTCATCTTTTGTTGCGGCTGGGCAATTCAACTTATTTGGAGCTCCACAATGAAGAGTGGTAGAGCCACCTAAATGAAAAGGAAGTCTGAAATTGCCTTAGGCGCTAGCTTAGCAACAGAACAATTTTTTTGGTTATACTCCATTAAGAAAATCATACTATACTGTATTATAATGCGGTTATGAAAACTAGGCAGTTCCTGACCATCTTTCCCAATGTGCTTGCTGACCATCTTTCAGTTAAACATTTTTATCACAGTTTATTAGAACACAATGATAGTACGGACCATGGCTCCGGAAGTCATTTATAATGCCTCAAATACTTGAGGAAGAAAAACTATGATTGGCAATCATTTATTAAAACCTTGTCCAAGCCATTATCTTATTGCCAACCGATTTTAAATTCTTTTCGCCTTCTTGGCTTATAATGAACCTCCATTAATATAACTTATAATGGTATGGCTCGCGATGAGGATATCGCGTTTCTAGATATTATAAATGCATGATCTTGGCTTAGAATAAAAGAACAAAGTACAACAAGAGCTTAATTGATTAAGAAATAAAACATTCATTCAAGTTCTTCCGCAAAAGATTAAGGGAGCATCAAGCAGCAAAAAGAATCAACAAATGGAGGTCACTAAGACTTTGAGAAGGGGAAAATTTAAATGAGTTGATTCCCAAATAATAAAGCATGAACTAGCAAACAAGTAAATTTCTTCATATTTTGAGCAAAAACAAATTTATTTACGCTGCAATAAACTGAACTTGTTTCACTGCTATGTGATTGTCGAAGCTGTTTTTATGAAGTCAAATATTTGCTGGGACGGGTTACAAAACCTTGCCTCTCCATTCACATGAGGTTACTGTGATGGTCTGCAAACAGTCACCTTGGAACAGAAAGACCCATCTCTAATTCAACAAACAAACAAAAAGAAAAACTAGTATCAGAAACCACTACGAGTCATCCTATTATCAAAAGAACACGTAGGCTTTTGTTGAGCTATTTCAACAAAGTTACTTATGCAAATATAATAAACATCTACTTTTAATCCTGTCCTCTATTTCACTACTAATCATGTGCTCATTTATTTGTCAATCTTCTAAGTACAATGAGTAGAATGAAAATTCACGCAATTAAGGTCTGCTGGAGCCAGATGATGATGTCCACCTCTAGAACAGCACATTGTATCACGTTCCGTCAATTTCATCTGGGAAAAGGATAAGTTTTGTTACCATAGTAATATTATTGAACTAAAGATAATCACTCAGAGTGAAGCACTCTGAAACCAAGATAGAGGCTAATTGCTTTTGACTTCATCAACTTATATTCTCTTAATATGTATACAGGCTATTCCATATAAATTGTTTCGAGTCTCTTAATTTCCAGACATTAAAAACTAATGCATAAGGCATCTTTCCTTAGGTGTGCAGCCTTAAAACCTAGGTCCGACTGCATGAGCTTAGCTCATGCTTTACTATGGGTTTTCGATAGTGTTCTCCTACTAGATTAACATTTAACAGGTGGGAGCCTTATCACTTAATCTTTGATTTGTAAAATAGTTCTGTCACTACGAATATAGCATCTTTTCTTTTTTGTGTGGGGCAGGTGATAAACACTAAACGAAGGTAACAGAGAGGCTAAGAAACTAACAGATTTTAAGACTTCAAGAATTATCAATCTTGGACAAAACACTTTGATCCACAACTAAGGGGAGCACCTTAAATACAAAATGAACTCAAAAGAGTATCATTCTTATCTACATACAGTTTTCTTCAAATATTATGGAAGCACTAGACAACATGAAACAAGATGAATTCAACAAGCTGATCATCGAAGAAACCTAGGACTAAGAGTGTAAACGAACCGAGTCAATCCGAGTATTGAGTTGCTCAGATTTGGTTCAAAAAATTTATCGAGTATAAAATAAGGTTTGATTGAGGCTCATTTAGCTACCGAGTCGAGCCCGATTCCGAATCGAGCCCGAGCAGTTTGAACTTTTCAAACGAATTCGGATCAATAGAAAATTACAATTTGAGAAGGTTCGAGTAATTTATTGAACTTTAAAATTTGCTCATATTTGACTCATTTATGAAAATTCACGCAATTAAGGTCTGCTGGAGCCAAATGATGATGTCCACCTCTAGAACAACACATTGTATCACGTTCCGTCAATTTCATCTGGGAAAAGGAGAAGTTTTGTTACCATAGTAATATTATTGAACTAAAGATAATCACTCAGAGTGAAGCACTCTGAAACCAAGATAGAGGCTAATTGATTTTGACTTCATCAACTTATATTCTCTTAATATGTATACAGGCTATTCCATATAAATTGTTTCAAGTCTCTTAATTTCCAGACATTAAAAACTGATGCGTAAGGCATCTTTCCTTAGGTGTGCAGCCTTAAAACCTAGGTCCGACTGCATGAGCTTAGCTCATGCTTTACTATGGGTTTTCGATAGTGTTCTCCTACTAGATTAACATTTAACAGGTGGGAGCCTTATCACTTAATCTTTGATTTGTAAAATAGTTTTGTCACTACGAATTTAGCATCTTTTCTTTTTTGTGTGGGGCAGGTGATAAACAATAAACGAAGGTAACAGAGAGGCTAAGAAACTAACAAATTTTAAGACTTCAAGAATTATCAATCTTGGGCAAAACACTTTGATCCACGACTAAGGGGAGCACCTTAAATACAAAATGAACTTAAAAGAGTATCATTCTTATCTACATACAGTTTTCTTCAAATATTATGGAAGCACTAGACAACATGAAACAAGATGAATTCAACAAGCTGATCATCGAAAAAACCTAGGACTAAGGGTGTAAACGAACCGAGTCGATCCGAGTATTGAGTTGCTCAGATTTGGTTCACAAAATTTATCGAGTATAAAATAAGGTTTGATTGAAGCTCATTTAGCTACCGAGTCGAGCCCGATTCCGAATCGAGCCCGAGCAGTTTGAACTTTTCAAACGAATTCGGATCAATAGAAAATTACAATTTGAGAAGGTTCGAGTAATTTATCGAAATTTAAAATTTGCTCATATTTGACTCATTTATATTTCGAGTCGAGCTCGAATCGAACTTTTAGTCAAGCGAATACGAATCGAGCCTAGGGGTGATAACCGAGCCAAGTAGTTCGGTACTTGACTCGAGATCGGCTCGAAAATATGATCAAAAACTCGAATTCGAAGTTGATCCGAGTCGAATCTGATCCATACTCGTTTTCTATTTAATGATACACGAGTCGAACTCGAGCAGACCAGTGTTCGCTCATATTAAGGTTCGAGTATTTCATTTTTTCTCAAACCATACTCGATACATGCTCAATGGATCATATTCGAATATTGGTCTGATCTATGCTAGTAAGCTAAATATGTGATATTTGTATCAATCTTTATAATTTATAAAGTGTAGTATGAAATTGTGTAAACTTGTACTTGAATAAATCAATGAATTAAATGTCAATTTATATTACATTCTTTATAATTTCAATACATAAATAAAAGTGAAAAAGTTTTATATATAAATATTAGTTAAGTAACCAATTTAGTATGTAGTGATTCAATTGTAAGTGAAATGGTTCATATTCGAAACTCGATTTGAAGGCTCATGAGTAACTCGTTTTGTAAACGAGTCGAGTGCTTACGAACCGAGTAGGTCCGACTAATGATCCGAGTCGAATCTGGCGCAAAAATATAAATCCCTTATCGAATCCGAGTCGAATTCGAGCTCAATTTTTTCGAATCGAGTCGAATCTGAGCATGAAGGTGTTCGCTGAAATTCGACTCGTTTGCACCCCTAATCGAGCCGAACTGTTTACTCATTTTACAGCCTTACCTAAGACAATAACTGATATTATGGAAGCACCTAGACAACAAGAAACAAGATGAATTCAACAAGAAGCCTAGGACAGTAACTGATATAGTGTCCATTAAACAGAAGAGCTCAAGGATCCTATTAAAGAACTATTACTAACTACTAAGTGGTAAAATAGTTGTTTAAGAGAAATCATAAATTCAAACAGCAAGTGTAAAGAAGCATGCCAAGCAAAATTTCTTTTTTCCTTGCAAAAATAAAAGGATCCTGCTTCCTACATTAAGTTGTACTGTAAACTTCCAAATAAAAGTGGCGCACACAAATACAATTAATTTGAAGACTTGATGGTAAATCAATTTAACTCGATCTATTAAAACTATAACTAAACCCTTTTAAGACTGTTATAAAGCATTCATACATCTGAATGATGAACTCATGAGTCATGAATCATAATTGGCAGGTCTTGTAAAATTCGAGTACAATTCTTTCAAGCTTTGGGAAACTCATGTGCCTGCAGGAACCAAATTTTCCAGTCAGATACCTGATCAGTGCACTTTCCCCAGAACAGTGCCCAACTAGTATTATGAAAGAGTATGGATACCAAACAACGAATTAACTAGTAACACTTAGATCAAGGTGTTCCTCAGGAATATCAAAAGCTTTTAACACACCCATTTTTAAATGGTGTGTAAAGTTTGTAAGTGTTAAGACACATAAATTCAGACTGGTCAATAAATGCATGATTCCCCAATCATAAATTTGATGTATTTTTCATTTTAAAAAATCTCATATTACCCCTATAATAATATCATTTGGGATATTTTATACATTGTAAGCTATTTCTAAATACTTCTACCATAACAGTGTTTACTAGTTGTTGAAATTTCAAATTGAACTACAAATATAGAAATGCATAAATTTACAACAAAGACTAAACAAGCCATCGATAAGGTTAACTAAATATGCAAAAACTCACATTTAAATAAAAAGAAAAGATATTAGAGGCTGGGAGATGTACGGCAGAGTGTACCCTGTGAAAGAGCTCTGCCATTCCTTGAAGCTGGGCTCAGGCATGATGTCATCCTCGCTGCGGCAACTGCACTGTGTAGAGGCAACAACGACTGCACGGATCCAAGTTCCGACGGAGATCTATATAAGAAAAACACCTTTCAATCACTTTGTTATTTCAAATTTAATTATACTCCCTCCGTCACACAAAAAGAGTCCCATAAATTTGCAAAATGGGACTCTTTTTGTGGGACGGTGGAAGTAATATAATATATATATATATATATATATATATATATGTATGTGTGTGTGTGTATCGAAAGACCTGGAGAGAGAGAATCGGCGAAGTGGTGATGATGTCGATTTGGTCGAAGGTCTGTCTATGGAAGCTTTGGAAGCTGTTTGAATATTCGATTTAATGGCGGATTTGAAGGACGATATTGAAGCCCTGTTAATTATTCTGCTGCACTTGGAAGCCATCTTTGAGATTGATGGTAAGAAATTTGGGAGTTCGAACTAATGACAAGAAAATGAGAGGACAACGGGTGATGTGAGAAATTTTGGCTAAAGCTATTATGGGCCAGGGTTTAGGGTTTTAGGCTCACCTAATAAAATACTTTGGGTCCTTTACCTACAAGAAAAGTGTCTTAACTAAATAATTACAAAAAAAATATAATTAAGACTCATATTATAAAAATAATATAATTTATATTAATAAAAAAATCTAAAATCAAAGATAACTAACTACCATAATTAATAATTCAAATTCAAATCTTTTGTCTCTAACAACAATTTCAAAATTCAAATCAAAATGAGAAAATTAAAAATAAAAAATTATAAAGGAGCTAATGTTCATCATCCTCCTCTCTCGCCGCCACCGCTGCCGCCGCCGCTGCCACCACCAGAGTTGCTATTCTGAATTTCTTTTGACGATTTGGTTACCCACAAAAATTGAAATGGTTACTTTTATACGAATTTTGACTAGTAACTGCATCACATTTAAAATAAATTTGGTAATCAAATAAAACTGAATTGGTTACCTTATCAAATGGTTTGGTAACCAACTACATGAAATTTGGTTACCAACTGCATCACATCCAAAATAAATTTGTAACCTAATAAAACTAAATTGGTTACCTTATCGGAAGGTTTAGTAACCAACTGCATAAATTTTGGTTACCAACTGCATCACATTCAAAATAAATTAGTAAGCTAAAATAAAACTGAATTGGTTACCTTATCAAATGATTTGGTAACCAACTACATGAATTTTGGTTACCAACTGCATCACATCTAAAATAAATTAGTAACCTAATAAAACTGAATTGGTTACCTTATCGGAAGATTTTGTTACCGGTGAAAATAAAGAATGGACCGGTGGCGGTGGGAGGCGGAGGGATCGAGGAGAGGGAGGGGCGGGAGGAGGAGGGGGTGGGGCGTGGGGCGTGGGGGGGGAGGAGGATGGAGGAGAAAGGGGGTGGGAAGAGGGGGACGAGAAAGGGAGGTTGGAGGAAAGGGAGGGGAGGTGGGGAGGTGGTGAGGCGGAGGCGGGGGCGGGAGGATGGGGAAGGCAAATGGAAGCGGGAGCGGGAGCGGGAGCGGGTGGGAGGAGGGGGGCGACAGTGGGAGGAGAGGAGAGGGAGGGGGTAGGGAGGGAGTGGCGGGAGGGGGGAGGGGGGAGGGGGGAGGAGGGAGGAGAAGAAGGGAAACAGAAATGGAGTGAGAGAAAATCGTGGGAAAGATGAAGAGAAAATTGTGGGAGAGATGAGGGAGAAATTCGTGTGCATAATTAAAGGGGTAAGATTACACTCTTTTTGTAATTAAGTATTGCATTTGCATTAACTTTGTAAATATTTTATTCATGTACTTTTTTTGTATTATTTTATTAAAATGTACTATTATATGTAATTGTTCCAAATACTTTCATAGCCAAATGAGCTTGTAGAAATTAGAATAACAATGTGTATGGCCCATTTAAAAAGTTATTTAAAAAAATTTGGGCTGAAGTTCAATCAAATTAACAGAAATACAGTCCAACTTCAGTTTAGAAGTGAGAAAATTTGTTGATAATTGTGCTGCTTTCAATTCATTATTTAAAAATGAGTGATGTTGCAGACACGAACTATTTTACAAATATTTTATAAATTGCTGATGTAATATACTCCACCTCAACATATTGATCAATAAATTATTTCAATATAGTTTTCGGCCCCACACAATATGTTAAGGTGAAGTATGCCACATCAACAGTTTGTAAAATGTTTATAGAATAATTTGTGTCTCTAGCATTATTCTTTAAAAATAAACCTTCTTTCTTTTTTTTTTTGAAAAATTTTAAAAAACAACCTTGTCCTGCATTGTTTGTTACACTTTTTAGCTCCCCTGAAATGCTTATAATGCATGCATGTGGAATGTGGAGTAACATTATATATTGACGCAAGTGATTAATATGAAATCAACTTAATTGATCAATATAGTGTCGACATACAAATCGAGAAGTGATCTCTCTCTGCGTATTAATACTGTATTAGTCAAATTAACCAACTTATCATAAAATTAATTTTAACTTCACGATAATCGGATCTTATATTGACCAAGAGCTCCTCACAATATATATATATATATATATATATATATATATATATATATATATATATATATATATAACAATGAATAGACACAATCAAAAAGTTTATTGGACTGGCATAATATATCAATGTGTCCAGAACATGCTTTAAACAATTGTAATCATTTAGAATTTAACCAAACAATAAATCAATTATAGTGCATCGTTACATGACATGGTTACTTTATGTTTAATTTGACCAACTCTAACTAACCAGTATTCCATTTTCAGGCTTACAACCAATTCCATTAGTCCATGTTTATAAGAATAATTTTGATACACATATTTTCACAAGTTAAAATTATTATTTTAACATATTTTTTTTACATAAAACATGAGTCACTTATATAGTTATATTCATATTCATACGAAAAGAATTTTATAAAACTATCAATTTTATTTTTCAAACTATTAGTTTCTACTGATTACGAATTAGAGTATTTATTTTAACAAGACAAATCACTTATTGTGCACAACAATCACAAGTTACGAGTGTGCATGGAATAGATTCCGAGATAACATAATAAACATCCGTTATCACTATTTTTATATGTGTTTTTGATATTTTTATATAAAAATAAATTTTACTGTATACTCATATGAGATAAGAGATTCTTGTAAAAATATAAAAAATACATATAAAAATATCAATTTCTTAAATATTTTATTATTGAGTTTTATGATAATGTGTGGACTTTGTCATACATGATTTTATTTATAAATATTATTGTTATAAAAAGCGTATTTGAAGCAAGTTAAATGACCCATCAACGCAACAAAGACACCCTTGTAACTATCATTCGAATATATTTATGTACCTTTACCAACAAAATTATTATCAATGATAACTTTAATGCTAAAATTGTTATTAAAATTGAATTAAGTTTCTTAAAACTGTTAAATATAATTGGTAATAACAATTTAAATATTGAATGAGTTTGAAATATAATTAAGAAGTGTCTCATTTCAATAAATAGGGTAATGAAACATTCCATTATGGCTGAAATTGAACTTGAGTGATTCGGTTCGAAATCGGCTCGATAAATTCAAACGAGACTCGAATTTGATATTTAAACGAGTCGAATTTAAATTCATTTTGATACTTGGACACTTATACGAGTCGAATTCGAGTTATCCACTGTTCGCTTATTTAGAGTATCGAATATTACTTACCTCATTCATATACAATTAATTTGGTCCTTACTCGTATACTTTGATTTATTTAATATATATTATTTAATAATTAAATTCTCCACATTTTTAGTATTGGTAGTAGTTCATTAATTGTTTCGAGAGTGATGCTATCATCTCATCAATTTTTTTTTACATGGATAGAGATTTTAATTTGAAGTGTTCAAAATTTAATTATTTCAACTATTCGACTAAGTTAATTTTATATACATTATCATAATATAAACGATCAAATTCTAATTTGTGTGTGTATGTCTCAAATGTTCACGAGTAGTTTGATTAAAAAAGCGAGTCGAGTCGAGTCGAATTCGTATACAATAAAATGAGTCGAATTCCGACCTAAGCAAATATTGCAAAATTTTATTCGAATCTCCGTACAAATCCGAGTACTTGAAAAAAATAATCGAGTATAATTTGAGTACTGTTTGAATCGATTCGGAATCATTTTCATCTCTACATTCCATTCTAATTAAAACACTCCTAAATAAAATATTTATCTTAGTAAATTATGAAAATTATCTTTAATCCCTTCTGAAACGGTGTTTTAATAATAATTAATATCACAATAAGTTATACTCACATGATTCCACAAAAATAGCTTTAGTTGTCATATCTTACTGTTTCACCCAAAAAAACAAATGGCTATTTTTATCATCATAATTTTATTATTATTCTGCCACTTATACGCCAATAATTCATAATATCAAGGGTAAAAATATGGGAGAAGAGATTACATATATACTTAAATTTTATAAATGTAACTACTTTTGTTGGGCGAGGGTGTAAATTTTACGGTTTTACCTAATCATGCGTTGTATGTCAAGTGTCACTTGATTAATCTTTTTTTTTAATTATCAGTAAATGAAAATTTATGCACCAATTGAGACTAAATTATTTTCCTTACAGTTTTAAGAGTGCACTTCTCACATCGACCTAGTCCGTTTAAAAAAAAATTGGTCACTTGATCATTAACCAGACGCGAAGAAGCAAACCATAATTAGGGGTGTTTGATAAAAAATTGAATGAATTTGAATCTGATTGAAAAAAATTGTTTAATAATTGACATGTCTGAATAACATATTTTTATTATTTTACCCTATCAAAAAATTGTTGTAAATTTATTTAATATTACTTAATATAGGAAAAAAATAATCATTCAGTCGCTCATTCAGCTTATCCAGCTAAAAAAAATGAGACTAAATCATTCAGACAATTTTTAAAAAAAAATAAACGTACTGAATAGCTGACTCAATAAGTCATTCAACACAAAACAACCAACCCCTTAGTTGACAACCAATTGTTGGTTGTTGAGACTTGAGGTTCCATGAATTCCTAGTATTAATTTACACAAGAATAAAAATAAAACTTGAGCTTTATGAATATTCACACACGGAGGTGGTCGACACAACTAATAAATGTTTTGGCACTGGCCTGGGTTTCTATTTTTTACCGTACCTGGACACTGGACAGTCTACATATGGGTTCATTTACTACGTTTCATGTTCATCTTACACGTGATTGAGTAGTAACAAGTACGCAGTAGTAATAATCGAAACTTATTTAGAGAATGATATATATGTTCATAAATAGAAGTATGTGTTAAAATAAAATTGCGAGTTAATCATTTTTATTATTTCCTATTTTGAATAATAATAATAAGTACTACTTTTCACCTTCTCAGATATACATTCATTCTAATTGTTTTATTTATTTATTTATTTTAATAGGGAAAATTGTTTTCTAATGCTAAATGATTTAGGAATAAACTTTATCGTTACGTGTGCCTGATGTGGTGCAGTCAAGTCAATAAAGTCATCCGCTAATCATTTCTTTTAATGGAGTCTTTCATGATTAATCAAACAAACAAAACCCTCACCCTCCCCTCCCCTCCCCTCCCCTCCCCTAATAATAATAGAGTATTGTATTTGTGGCTGAATTTAATCATGAATTACTTGTAAAAATTTACCATTTTTTAATTTGTGTATTTTACGAATTAGATATCCAACTGAACAGAAAAATAATTTTATTCTTTCTTAAATTTGCAAAGTAAAGTAGACAATTGAAATATCCAATAAAACCCTATGATAAGGATTAACATTATACCACAGTAATAATAATAAGGGGTTGATGATATTTTAAATTAGTGGTTAAAATTGAGATACTGTGATATATTTATTTTATGTTCGATTCTCACTTAAATGAATTGACTTTTTTCTTTACGTGAGACTTGTTGATATTATAACAATATATTTAATTATAAAATTATATTATATTTCTCAAAAAAACATATGAGTTTAAAAAAAATCACTAAAATAACAAGGGATAAAAGTGTGACCGCTTGACACTTATTTTGATGATACATTGATACTCTATAAAAAGTGGAGTTTCAAAAATAAAAATAAGGGATAAAATTGACCACTGGACTCTTATTTGAAATAAAAAGGCTGACAATGAAAATAAATAGTGGGGCTAGGCTAATTACCTAACACTACCAACCAATACTATCTAAAGTAAGAAAATATCTGGCCTGTGCATTAATTCCACGGTCATGCCAACAAATACTCATAATAATAATAAAGTGACCCCTCCCTCATTTCACCACTCATAAAAGTTTTGCATCTCTTGTGACTTGATTCTTGTTTTGTTTTCCGTTGCTGTCTGCGGGTCGGATCTTTATATATACTGTAGTATTTGGATTCGATTATCATGATATTAATTTTATGATAAATTGATCAATACAGTGTTGATCTCTCGATTTGCGTGTCGATACTATATTATTGATTAACTGACCAAAATTAACTTTATGTTAATTACTCTCGTACTAATTATTTCTTCCCTATTTCTATTTATTACACCCATTTTCATAATTTTCCCGTAATATTTGAATTGGACATGAGAGAGTATTAATTTATAAAAGTATTGTAAAATATAAAATAAAAAAAATAACACTTGTAAAAAAACATTATTCTTTGACAATAACTGTATACTAATTTTGTGATAATATAATTTTAATGGTACTAAACAAAATAAAATCTTCATCTTAAATCTAAAAGGAATGATTGGATTAGTAAGAGAAACAAAGGGGTACTAGTTCTAATTCCAATTTAATCCTGAAAGAGTTGTTACTTGTTCCTGTTGGTGTTTGGAGGATCAAACCAAAATTGGGTGGAAGGACCCATGCACTTCTTCTCTCCCAACCAAGCACCAACCTTCAAAATTTTTTTCTGTCTTTTCTCTTTTAAATATGTCCTTTTTTTTGTCCCCTTATAAACTTAGTCGCCGTCATTAGCCCGATAAATTACATGTCTCAAAAGTTTAAAAGAAGAATTTTGTGTCACTATCAACACTGTGTATACATTTATTTTTTGCAGTATTCGACCTAAAAAAAACATGATTGTAAATATGAGAGTTCCATCGTACGCATAAAAATGTTGGTCGAACACAAATCGAACTAATTTGAATTTTGTCAAACTCAAATCGAACTTGAACACTGTTTATCGAACACGAACATGTTTGATGTTCGAGTAACATGATCGAATCAATATCCATTTGCGAGTTCAATCATTAATTGTTTGCGAATATGATAGTTCCCGGACATACTCGTTCGCAAACGTTCACAAACACATGCTCGCTTACGAACGTAATCAAGTTCGCGAATATTTTAATGAAACACATCGGTCGGTTATATTTCCAACTTTTAAGTCGGTTAATAAATTTCATAGGTAAGAAATCGAACCACTCGAATCCATGTTAAAAATCAAATTACTCAAAACTTATCGAACCGAATCGAATTGTTCACGAACACAGACGAACCGAACTATATGGTTCACAAATATGTTCGATTAAGTAATCGAACGTGAAATCATGTGCGAACTCGACTTGACAAGACATCAAACTCGAACTCGAGCCTACCTGTTGGGTTGATCTATCTTCATATAAAAATATAAAAAAAATATAAAAATTATAAGATTAGGAATTTAGTAGTGTACTTTTTGTTGATTAAGATTTGTAGTTGTTAAAGTTTATACAAAGTGATATTTGCAATTTGGCACTTTTTTTTTTGTTTTTAAACTTAATATTAAGATTTATTACGCTCACATTTCCGTTAGAAATCTATCATTTCATTTGTTCCGTAAATTTGGATGGAGGGGGTAAATAAAAAAAATTGATATTTTTATAAAAAAAATTAATATTGATTTTTCTCATATAAATAGTAAACGATATCCACATTTATGTGACTGAAATTTTGTGAAAATATAATTTTTACTCAATTCCCTAATTAAATTACAAAGCTAAAAAAGAGAGAATTTCTTCTCTCCTAAAACAACTCTCTCCTGCCCCTACGGCATCCCAACATTTTACAAACCCTGTACAACTGATCTTAATATAAACCCTAATTGAATCTCAATTAGGTTTTAATTGTATTCTTCACATTCACATTTATATCTACATCTGACTCAGCTGCATTTGAGAGAGAAAAGAAAGGGTTTTTAGGTGGAATATGAGATTAGTGAGATTTTTTTTTGACTGTGAGGGGCTTTGCAATGGGTGTGGCTAAAGGTTGGAGATTTAGTGGAGGGATTTTGGTTTGGGCAAATCATAACCTGGCTTTGGTGCATCCTCAAAACAACAAGCACCATTTTTGCTGGAGTTGGTCTTCTCCAGCGCCGGCTCAACGCCGGCCGATCCGGTGGTCATTGGTTTGTGGACTGATGCTCTTTGCTTTGGGTTTAATTTCCTTGTTTACTGGACACGTGACTTCTGA
Organism: Panax notoginseng; assembly: GCA_016801055.1. Classification (NCBI taxonomy): domain Eukaryota; kingdom Viridiplantae; phylum Streptophyta; class Magnoliopsida; order Apiales; family Araliaceae; genus Panax; species Panax notoginseng. The sequence goes on from CM029020.1 coordinate 3,869,017, forward strand.
TCTTGAGTGGTACTCCCAGAGACTAGTTAAGCGGAGCTGGTACTATAAGCTGGTAATCACCACCTCCTATGAATTGTAATGTTGGAAAGATGAGTGTTGCCTATTTTGGAATTTTTCTTCTTCTTTTTCTCTGTTTTACTTAGAATTAGAATGGCAACGTTTCTGCAAAGTTCTATTGTTTCAGTAGTTCTTGTCTTTGTTTTGACCATTTTTGTTTGTTTTGTTAGGATCTGATATAAAGTAAATGTCATTGTTTGTAGAAAATTATATTATGATATATATTATTTAAACTAGTATTGAAATTAGGCTTGGTTTAATGCTGTAACTCGGATAACTTGGGATCAGGGATGACTTTCAGCTTAAATTATTATTTTTAAACATCTCTATCTTTCTGTCTCTCCATTGGGAAAGATAGGGGAAACAGTTTGGAAAAGGATGTTTGTGTTGATGAAATGAGGGGACCAAAATAAAGTTGGCTTACTGGGTTCTCAAGACTTTTTCGTCGTATAATTTGATTACGCCCTATTTTATCAGACAATCAATGCTCACATCGGTGACTGCTAGATGATTGGACCAATGGTTTCAGTCAATGCAATATTACAATTCGCTTCTTGTCTATTCGCGTGACTCCTTAGTTGCACACTAATTTGGATTACTTCGATCTGGGAGGCTGTGCTTGGAATTTTTAAGTATCACTTTCTCTGGCTTTGGAACACTGCAACACCAGTTCCATAGTCTTTAACATTGTGAGCTCTTCAACTTTTAGGAGTTACATTTCCCTTGTTGAAGCATTTCACTCAAAAACTTATTGGTATAGTAACTCACAAGTTTATATTTAGGATTGTAAGGCTCAATTGTTAGATATAGACATATGGTACATTTAAATTCTCAACATCCGTCCTCTCTATGATGGTACTGCAAATGCGCAATTTCACATTGTTGAAAGGAGGGTTTTAAATGCAGAAAATCATAAGCTCTGAATATAAGGTATCTGTCACTCATTCTTCATAGATATTTCTAAGAATCATTCTATCATGTTCATGTATGAAAATCACAAACTACAATACCTAAAATAGTAAAATATGAACAATACCTTGTGAACTTGGAGTAATTTACTAATTTAGTGTGACATCATGGGATGATCTGTTTTCTGCTGGAAAGAATGAAAGTATGATTGGCTATGTTTTGTTTTCTAGTACCTCCACAACTCCATAAGATCTCAGTAGCAGAGCCAGAATTTTCTTCAAGGTGGGTAAGCATAAAGTTAGCGTATTTTTTTCTTCAAAATTATGGCGGGCAAAGTTATATTTTTTTACACGTTGTAAAATAACAATATTTTAATTTTTTTTATCCTCCTAAAATCAAGGTAGCAATTTCCCACTTTGCTTACCAAATGCATCCTCCCGACTTAGGATGTAAATATGTAATATAGCAGAATCGTGACAAAAGAGACGTATAGTTTATCTCAATCAATTTTGGTCAACACTTTTCTGAAAAGATATTATCGTTCTCTAAACATTTATATCCATATAAGAATTTCCTTGATCCCTCTCATCATGTTATGTTGGAAAGCACCCCTATGAGATTCTTATTTTGATGTGACTGGATGTAGTCATTACCATGTCTAAAAATCTTTAAACGGATCTACACAGCAGCGGGGGAGCCTATGTGGTATTTTTTTTAATAAATATTTGTATATAACCGTGTCCATTGTTTTCAAATGATTAATAGGTTATAATTAGGTTAATAATTGGTGACATATTGTAATGATAACATCACATCTCAAAAAGGATGCTTAAGAATGTCGTTGAATTGTTTCCAATAAAATTTAAGGACATTTCATTTGTAATCAAATAAATTATTGTTTCCAATGAAAATCCAAGGACAGCTATATAAACATATATTTGTTGTAGTCTTGTGAAGATTGTAAATGTAAATTTGAACATGGAAAATTACACCATTCGGATTTTGGAAAGGTGTTTGTGCTAATATGGTGATTGCTTGAAACTTGAAAATGATTACTAGTTATTCCTAGTATTCTACTTTTATTTTTAACTAAATTATTCCTGTATAATGTATTCTATGGCATTCATATTCAGCTTCATAGAATCTTAGCCTATTAGGTGAAAAATTATAATTGGAGTTATTCATGTTATATGATCCGGGTGATGGCCTCTTCCAGTATATATAATATCTGTTGGTTGCTCATCCGGCTAATATATGATTTATGTAAATGTTTGTTCCGTTATGGATTTTGTACGGTTGCGTTTTCATTATTAAACCTCACTTGATTGTGTACTATTTCTGGTAGAGGTATATATGAACATCTACACTAGTAGGTCCTTATGTGCATTTGCATGTTCATCGCCATCTGCTACTATACGTGTTCCTGTATGTGGTATCGATTGATATGAAAACTTCAGTTCCTTTTTTCTCGTCACATGATGCCATTTCATAAAATACTTATCTTTTAGGACGGGGCTCGTGCTCCGGTGGATATCTGGAAATCCGAGTTTTCAAAGTTCTACTACGGATGCAGCGAAAGAGGCCCTCATTTAGCTCGTAAGTTGGCTTTATCCCTTCCTCTAATTTCATTCAAAGACTTTTACTTGGTATCTAAAACTACTGACCTTTAGGCTTTTCCTTGTGTTTATATTTCCACTTCTCCCTTATTGTTTTCTTCAAGATTTTCAAATTTGTCTAACCCTAATGGTGATAATTTTTAGGTGCTGTACGTGAGAGATTGTCTAATGGTTATTTACTTATCGCGGCAAGCGGAGGGCTAAACCAACAAAGAACAGGAGTATGTGAAACGTTTCTTGCTATTTCCTACATATGCATTTAGATAACTGCACTAACATATATTTTTTTGCATCGTCTTTACTTCTCTATGTACTCTTAAGAATGGAATATAGCAATTGACTTCTTTATCTCAACAGTTTAAATTTGTAATTCATTTTTTTGCATTCAGATTACTGATGCTGTAGTTGTCGCGCGGATTCTGAATGCTACTCTGGTTGTACCTGAGTTGGATCATAATTCATTCTGGAAGGATAATAGGTAAATTGACATCTCATTAATTTAGTTGCAATAAATTATGCAGGTTATTGTCAAGTGCCAATTGCCCTAAAAGCTTAATAGCAATTTCAGAATGCACAATCAATTGATAACATGGTGTAAGTATGTGACACTACCCTTCACATGTAACCCTCTCTTGCATGTGGAGAGAAGGAACCAAGGTGCATCATAACTTGTAATGCACAAACCAAATAGAATCTAATTCTACAAATAACATAAGGGGGGAGGTTTTTGACCCAGAACCAACTGATACCATGTCAAGTTATGTCTAAATGTTTAATGGTTAGAGAATGTGGCCAACAATGTTATAATGTTTTAACAGTTATTTTCAACAAATCGATATAATGCATAAAATTATCAGTTTTTTTTGTTTGTTTTTTTGATAATGAGAAACGATTTGTCATCATTTCCTTATTGAAACTCTTGCATAACACGCAGCGACTTCCTCAACATTTTTGATGTTGATTGGTTCATCTCTTCCCTTTCCAAGGACGTCACCATTGTCAAAAGAGTCCCAGATAAAGTCATGAGATCAATGGAAAAGCCCCCATATACTATGCGCGTTCCAAGGAAATCTGAACCCGACTATTATCTGGATGAAGTGTTGCCTATACTATTGAGGAGACGTGTAAGAAGGCCATGTCACTATTTCATTTAAGATATTCATTGTATAATTTACTGCACCATATTAACTTTTTGTGTACTATACTACTATTCCTTTACTTGACTCTGAAAATCTTCAAAAATGTAAACTTAAGAAAATGTGCCTCATGCCTGATCCACCTGGTTCAGTAAATCTGTAAATTGACATCTATAATTAATAATTCCCTATCTGTCGTCTGATTCCCTTGGTTGTCATTCTGGAATTTAAATATATTTGTCAGTTCTTTATTCAGCTTACCTCAACTAGTTTGGGATATAAGGCGGAGCTGATTTGCAAGTTATTTATTTTAATTTAATTTTTTTCCTTTGATTGACGCATTTCAAAACTTTTGCAGGTTGTTCAGTTGACTAAGTTTGACTATAGGCTTGCTAACGAACTTGAAGAAGAGCTGCAGAAGTTGCGTTGTCGGGTCAATTATCATGCTTTAAGATTTACAAAACCTATAAGGAGTATTGGTCAGAAGGTTGTGATGAGAATGCGGAAGATGGCAAAACGCTTCATTGCAGTTCACTTAAGGTTCATTTCTTGTTCAGTATTGAAATTATACTGATGTTTTTTAAGTAGTTTCTTGTAGATTATAGGCTGATGAGTTAAAATTATGTACTGGAAGTGCACAACGTCTATTGTAAATTTGGCAAGTGCAGGTCGAACCACAGAGACCCTAAAATTTATTTTAGACGAATTAGAAATAAAGATTGAGAATTGATTAACTATAATTAAATTAACTAATAATAAGAAAGCAATTTAGGAATTCGAATCCATTAAACAATAAACATAATATATAATTCAATCTTTTTTATTTTTATAATTCAACTATGATTTTGATCTCCCTTCCCTTTAATTTAGTAATTTTACAATTAACGTGGGCAAGCATAGACTATAAAAATTTAAGGATTAACTATAACCCATCAAAACTTCTTCGAGCAAGTATGAATTATGAAAAACTCATATCTTATTAATAATCTATCAAAACCTCTTAATTAATTTAAAATACATAAGAACTATAAAATGAAGGTATTTCAATAACGAAACATGAAGTCTAAATCAATTAAACATAAAAGCATAAATAATAGAAGAGATGAAAAATATTATCATAAATAATTATTTAATTTCATCTTCATCTTAGATATAAAAAATTAACTAGATATGAAAATAAATAAACTAACTAAAATAAAAAAGAGAAGAAAATTAAAAATAAATAAGAAAATTCCATTTAATTAAGGATCATCCAACCAACGTACAATGAAGAATTAATTTAATATACTCTTACTCCCAACATAAACTAATACGTAAATACTTCTCTCTAAAATAAGAGATCCATTTATAGGAGAAATAAATTTGTGTCATAATTTAGATTCATTGAACTTGGTCTCTTTTGTTTACTTTTATCCTCTTCTTTTCTTCTTGGTTTCAATCTCTACATGGTAATCTCCTAAGAGTCTATTTCCATGTAAGTTTCAACTTCCTAGTGGCAATTAACTTTTGTCTTCTCAAGGAGATCTTCTAGATAGACTTTCCTTTCTCTTGGTGGATTTGACTTACACACCAAAATTGTTCCAGCTCTTTCCTTCTGTTGTAAGATTCTTTTTGGATATTTCCTTGTATGAATAAGCATTAAATATCACTTGATCACCAAGATTTTAACTTTATTGCAACAAAATATTAAATCCTACAAAACAAAACTCCATCTGTCTCGTATGAAACGTCCTAATTAGTTTTGGCACGCTAATTAATAACATGAGAGTGTATAAAATACATCACTTCCCAATATAATTTTTTTATTATTTCTTAAGTTTGCAACAAAAGTTGACTAAAACGATTTTGAGAGTATAAGTGAAAAAATAAGATAAAAATATTTACTAATATAGAAATAAGACATTTATTGTGGAACATCCTAAAAAGGATTTTAGGAAATTAGGACGTTTAATACGGGACGGAGGGAGTAAAACATATTAATTACATAAACTAATATTATTAAAAGAACAAAATTGGGGATAATAAAATGTATGAATTATGTGTATGATAATAAAATGTATGAATTATGTGTCTATCATAGGCCTTTCTTCAATATCAGAGAGGCCACGTCCTATGAGTGGTGCATTGATGATCAGATTTTTATTTTATGAATTTCCGGAACAATTTTAAAAACCTAATTGTTACACCACATGTAATTAGAGTGTATGCAGGCAACTACTTCTCAGAATGGAAAAAGCTTTCTTATTTTTATAAGAATGAAATATTGAAAACTTTGAATGCAATATGAATAGATTAATGGCCTCAAAGCTGATCATTCTGGCAGGTGATAGGGGAATTGGGCATGTTTAAACACTCATAAAAACATGGATTGAGGAATGGAATTATGTACTTCTAAATTTGGCGGTTATTAACTTAAAGAACCAAATCACTAGTGGTAGATGATATCAACTAAGCCTAAACAATTTCTACTTGCTCTTGAAATTTGATACAAAATTTTCATACAATCACATAAAACTTAGGACTCCTATATAGTTTGTATATAAAATGTTTCATCCCTTGCCTTAACATAACTTCTTGAAGACACTGAAAACTAAGATTTCCATTGAAACACGTGTTATATTGTGAAAAATCAAAAACCTACCAAACAAAGTTACTAACTTTTGAATCGTGAATTATTGAAAATGAAAGTATACTATCTTCAATATTATGTCGGATGTTTATTATCATGATGTGATAAGCATAACTTAAAACATGAGCCTAAACTTTGGTCTGATTTACTCATCATACACACTTCCATTTCTTCATAGTCATAGTACCATTATTGACCTAGTTGCATTTTTTTTTTGTTGGGCGATTTCCTGGTCAAATGCCCATTCACAATCCCTTTGTATGCATATTGTAATTCATAAAACTTCAGAATAATGAATTTAGACTGGATTGCCTAATTACATTTTGTTTGTTGATCTATTTATATGACAGGTTTGAACCTGATATGCTAGCTTTCTCTGGTTGTTACTATGGTGGGGGTGATAAAGAAAGATATGAGCTTGGTGAAATAAGAAAACGATGGGTAACATTACCTGTGAGATTACTAACCTCCATGACTTATTTACGGTTTAATAACTCAAATACTGTGGATGTGTGTGTTGTGCTGTTTACTTGTTGAAACTGAACATGCTATAACATACAATATGTACAGTTGCTTTGGGATGCGTAAATATAAGAACTTTGCCACTGTTACGCATGATCAGTTGCATCTTGAGTGGGGCCATTTGAAATTCTGTTGTAACCTGTTCTGCTAACCTAAACAATTTCATTACCTGTATCCTCATCTTGCACAGGAGACCACCCCTGACGAGGAGCGAAAGCGAGGGAAATGCCCACTTACACCTCATGAAGTGGGTTTGATGCTTCGGGCACTGGGTTTTAAAAATGATACATTCCTCTATGTTGCATCTGGTGAGATATATGGTGGAGAAGAAACTCTTCGACCTCTCCGAGAGCTCTTCCCAAACTTCTACACAAAGGAGATACTTGTCGGGGACCAGCTGCAACCCTTTTTAGCCTTTTCTTCTCGTCTTGCTGCCATTGACTACATTGTTTGTGATGAGAGTGATGTCTTTATCACAAACAATAATGGAAACATGGCAAAGATTCTCGCTGGTCAAAGGTACGGATTCAATCTCTCCGTTGGACTGCTATACTGAAAATCTGCTAATGTTACGCCATGCACACACTGCTATGGTTCACAGTTGTACTTAATAAAACAACTTAAGACTTGCTCCGTGCATTCCACAAAAAGAGTCTCATTTGTGAAACTTGCAAATTGTTTTGAGATATTTTTTCCCCAATTATCCCTAAATTTATTGAGTGCTTAGTTTAATAGGGATGGCATGAAATGAAATTGTGATGTTAAATTTTAGGACATTGTATCATTTTTGTATTACCATAAAAATGGGATTCATTTTTGCGGAACAAAAAAATCAAAAGACAAATGTGACTCTTTTTGTTTAACGGGAGGACTATGAGTTAATAATAACCAGTAGAACATACATGCCACTAGGAAACTAATTGCATAACCCTGGTTTCAAACTGTTATAGAAGGCACCCAGGAGTAGGATTAGAGTCCAATATTTTTTTTGCTAAGTTTTGTGTGTTTAATAAGCGGAACATATTACAATGGCTAATGGGCATTGCCCAATCATTACAATGGTAGTAATGTATCAGGGTCTAAGATGCCAGATTACATATGACAAAAATCACTAAGCATAAATTTAAAAACAACTAAGGCCAAATAGCCTTCAACTGCAACAACCAAAGCTTAAATAAGTTGTAGAACTGCTATCTCTAAATGAATTGGGAATTGATATTAACAGAAATATACGTGATTTATTTAACATGATTTTCCTCACGTGAACTCTAATGTGAGAAACCTTTAGGAAATATCAATTTTTACTTGTGGAAATGACTCCTCCCTATGATTACTATGCTGATTTTAGCTACTTCAAAATGTCTCGATTGGTTGATGACCATTCCCATAAATCCTTAGATATGGCCCTTTACGAGTTCATACATGAGAGTTTACTTTTTATTTATTTTATTTTATATAATTATTTTAAAGATTTTTTTAATTTATATTTAGTAAGGAGAGTATATTAATAGCCCTAGTAAAGGCATTAAAAGGGGATGTTGCCCGAGTACATGTGGAATATACAAAAAGAATGAAAGCCTGACGGCCCATACAAACAGGGCCTAACAACATTCACCGAAGAAACATCTCAAGCAACCACGTCAAACTCTGACCCAAAATCAACAAAGGACTCCAACAAACCTGTAAATGATTCATGCTGGCAAATAGGAGGCTCAAGAACAGAGAACCATTATGAACAATGGAGCCTTCTGTTCAAAATATCTATAGTTCTTCTCCCTCCATAAAAGCCACCTCAAACAGTGAGCTACCATAGCCCAGTGACTCCTAAAACTCTTGGGAACTATAGTCCCTCGCCAAGCATCAAAAAGAGCATCAATTAGAGTTTTTCAACACCAAACATGTCAATCTTATTTTAGATGTAGATGTTCCATATTTTATGTTACCATAATCATGGTGGTTATTTAAAACTTATAATTTACTTATATTCATTAGATAATTTAAACAGTATGAATTCATACTATGGATGGCCGCCCTTGAACCATTTCAACAAGGCTTATTTGTAATTAGAGGACTTTACCTGAAATATCCCCGATTTTCCTTTGTTTCATTAAATGTCTTCCAAGGTATAGCATACGCCTTCTGTCATAAGTTCCTCAAAAGGTACCTAAAGTACTTCTCTCGGTGTCTGTACAGAGTTCGTGATACAAGCTTCAATCTATCCATCATCTCTTTTTAGTCTTGACCACTAGATAAGAAATTTTCCGCAAAAACAACAAAAAAAAACACTAGATAAGCCGGATGTGAAAATGTGAATAAAATGCTTATAGGCCAACGAAGGGGGTGTTTGATAAAACTGAATAAAATAGTTCTGAATGTTTAAGTAATTTGAATGAGCTGAATGAAGCAAAATACTGAATAAAAAAAGTTGTTTGATAATTAACATGTCTGAAATATCTGAATAACATATTTTTATTATTTTACTACTCTGAAAAAAATTCAAAATTATTGTAAATTTATTTAATATTACTTAATATAATAATTAATATTGTAAAAAAAATAAAAATATAAAATACTTCATTTAGCAGTCATTTAACCAAACAAATTACACTTGGCCATTCAACCCATTTAGCTATTCAGACGATTTTTATTCAAAACGAATGCACTAAATGACTGACCGATTCAACCATTCAACTCTAAACAAACGCCCTTAAGACATTAGTAGAACAATCATGTTGTAGAAATATATTTTCAATGGCAAGAATCTACTGAAAAGGTAGCTTGTAGTTACAACTTATAAAACTATTATAACTTAAGTAGAATGTAGTGCTTATTTGGTCAAAAACATAGCATACTTGCAGAGTTCCTCCCCTCCATTAGGAGAAGCAGCTTGTCTAGACGTTTTAGTATAATTTGTATGTGAATCAACTATAGTATGTTATTATTTATCCATCTCAAGGACCACATAGCAGAATTGATCTCATCTTGTATGTGAATGTTTCTTTGAATTTTGTTTCTTTGAATTTGGTTATAAGAGCATTCCCTCAAACTTAGTCCGTGCTGTTTTGCGTAATCGTAATTGCTGCGTCTTATTTGTTGTTTGAGATCTTAGGGTGTCATTTTTACTAGGCTATATCTTCTCTTCTTTTCATGGGTCAAAGGAGGTACATGGGGCATAAAAGAACAATCAGACCAAATGCAAAAAGACTAAGTGCTATATTTATGGCACGTGGTCAGATGGGCTGGGATACATTTGCAAGAAAGGTAAAGTCATGCCAACGAGGATTCATGGGAGAACCAGAAGAGATGAGACTAGGACGGGGCGAGTTTCATGAGTATCCATCTTCTTGCATCTGCAAGAAACCATTCAAGTACTCTCGCTTTAAAAGTAACTATAATAGAGATCGGCTCTCAAGCAAAATTCCGATTGTCCCAGAGACCCGAGCTGAATATGAAGACAATGGAGATTATCAAAGTGCTAAAACTCAGAGACTAAATAATACGAGCACGTTAAAAATGCAGGTGTCTTTAACAGAAGAAGCTGATGACGATGACTTTTTGACTGACTAGGTGGGAGAAGAACCCAGAAAACGTTTTTCCACCGTGAAATTGATTATTAGATCCGTCAGATAGCTGCATCTCTTCCATTGTCTCCAGTTCTTATCATGCAATTTTTTTATCCAGCATGGCATTGCAGGGTGAGCCACTGCCCAGAGAGTTAGCATCTGGCTTCCATCTAATATCTATGCTATTAATCAAATGATAAACTAGAAATGTATAGGTAGACTGTAATTTCTAATAAGCTGCAATTGTTCATATGTAATTTGGTAAGGTACAAGGTGAATAGGTTTTGTAAAAGTGTGCTGCTTTTTTGTAAGGTGAAATATTGTTCCATATTATAATGGCATTTGGGAGACGCTTTTTAATGTAATGGCAAAATTGCAAGCTATACTGCAAATCAATCAATCAAGTATTCCACCATCCAGGTGACACTTTTTGATGTATTATAGTCGTGTATTAGTTTAGTGGAATTACATGATAGTTCCAGTTTCCCGACAAAACAATCATCATTACTTTTTTGTGACCTAGGAAAACAGAAGCCAGACATTTCACTTACAGTTTGAAATTTTGAAGGCAAGATTTGAAATATTGGAAAACTGAACATCGTCCATGCCCCATTGATTTACATTAATCCTTCTCGGATTATTTAAAGACAAATCCAAATTTCAAATTCACAACTGTCTTGATTCGAAATTTGTATATGGCAAAATTTGAAAATTGTACTTGGCAACTACAGAAAAAGATAAAATTCCCTGCTTTTGAATAAGAGATAAAAGGCAGCAGTCTCCACTGGCAAAATTTAAAGTGTCCATAGACTATATGGGAGCTGCAGACAGAATTTGGAAATACAATTGAAAAAGATAAAATTCCTTGCTTTTGAATAAGAGAGATAAGGCAGCAGTTTCCACCACCAAGTTTCCACGACCCTCATCTAGTCATGAATCTAATTCCCATGAAGAGGGAAATACAATACATCACCAAATACTCTCCATCAACAAACACAAATATGACTGAAAATTGATCCAATCCAACATGGTCATTATCCATATACAACCTATCACGGAATCTAAAAGATCACAGCATAATTCTGTAAGGAACTAAATAAATATTAACATCTAGGACCTAGATTCTACAGCTAAAGCAGAGGAAGTAAATTCCAGATTTAACTTCTCCTATAAATATATACTAAACATTAATGCCTTTCATCCAGTAGTATTGTTGGACCAGATCATTTTTCTATCTGAAAGCTCCTCTCAACAATGGTTAGTGTTCCCTGTTACAAAATCCATCAGCCAGTCAGTTCTACAAGACATGCATTTCCACCAGACAGACAGTTTCAACCACGTGACACTACAATTGAAGAGATCTTGAATTTACCTTTTAAAATTACTCCTGTTCTGGCTTCTGTGACTTTTGTCATGTGGAAAAGAAGGTATTTTTGAGATGATCAGCGAGCTCTGCAACCCCTCTAATAGCTGCAGAGAACAAAATCAGTAAGCCATACAATGTACCAATTGTTGGATTCATTATTATATGCCAAAAATATTAAAATAACATCCGTTAAACATAAAACCAAATATGTGAGGTTGTGTGGTAGCTTAGTTGAGCGCTAGCTCACCATGGAACAGGTCTGCAGCTCAAACCTCATGCCATCCCACTTAGAACTAGACATGTGAAATGTGATGTAATATAGTAGCATATATATATATATATATATATATATAATTTAGTACAGCATTCAGAATATCTAAGCATTCAAATTCAACACTTCGATACATCAGCTATATGCTTTTCAAGCTTACATACAAAAATTGAATCAAGGCAACTGCAAGAGAGGAGCACAAAAGGTAGGATTAAAAAGTAAGAATGAAACGTTACAAACTTACCCTTGAGGTTGGCTGAATTTTACGATTTGATCTACGGGGCTCAACAACCTCAGGAATTGATTTGTCCTGCAGTTCAACATTTTTACGCAACATTCCACCAGCAGGTGCAACTTTTCCTTTATTCAGCCGTTCAGATTTAGCATTTGATGAGAGAACTTTCTTAGGAGCAACTTGCGGAAGACCTAGCAAAGAAACTAAGGTTGAGCCTTCTGATGTATCCTGAGAATTGGAAAAAGATCCAAATTCCAACAGGTTCTGCCGACCTGCATTGTTCTCCTCATTACCGATAGAATCCTCTGGTATTTGATCTGTCATGGAAACATCATGTGGAGCAGATTTAGCAGAGGTCAAGTTATCTTTCTGAGGTAGTGCTCCCCCAGAAACACTAGGTGGTTTCCCAGACCTAATAACTTTGGGTCTGTCTTCAGGAGCTTGCTTTTCCTTGACATCAATTTTAGTACTATTTTTCCATCCACGAGATCCTGATCCTTGAGGCATCAAATACCTAGCAAATTTAACTGAATCACTTGTTTTTACATTCTTACTGCTCTGGTCAGAGTCAAAATGTTTGCTTACATCCATGAATTTCCGTTTCCTTCCAGGTTTAGGAACACCAAACACGACCCTTGAACCTTCTTTCTGCAAACCAGTTCTCATTGTTCTCTGCGCATCAAGTTTGTTATCATGTCTTGTATTCATACCAACATTAAATTCTATTTCACTGGCAGATAAAGGTAGTAGTCTTGATTCTTCATGTTTCCTTAATTCCACAAGATCAACTCCACTTGGTATTTTGTCCTTCCCTTTGGCCTCTATAGCAGGACTTCCCAGCTTTGCGCGCTTTTCTTGTGGTGCATCACCCTGAAAAAAGGTTTTGAACTCAGTAGAAGTAATATGCCAAATTACGTTTTTCCATCAAAAAATTGCAAAGTGTATAATCATGAAGGCATAAGACCTGAGAAGGGAAGCGCTGCCTTGCACCAGACCATTCAATCCACTCCCCATCCTGCCAAGTGAGGGTTGGCCGAAGATGCCATGCTCTTACAACTGATGTGTCTCCCAGAGCTGCAAATAAATTGTATAAGAGATTATATTTACCACCACAGAAAGTGGCAACTGTAAATAATACACAACATATTGTCTCTGTTACTCAATACGATTGATCATACATACCTGGAAAATGGATTGTTAATGTAGTTACATCATTCTTGTTTTTCTCTTTTACAATTCCCTCACGCCAGCTTTAAGACAATATTAACAGAAAGAATGTGAAATATTGAGAGTGAAAAGATCAGTCTGAACTTCAGTATCATAAAAGATGAACAAACACCATGTATATCCAAGCATGCTTTAATAAGATGTATTGCAGCTCAGAAACGAACTTCTTATGCAACTAAGATGTAGGAAAGAACTCATGCTAAAATCGCACAAGAAATGTTGTTTCAACTTTTCAAATTGAAATGTCTCGAGACAATTAACAATACTAACACAATGAGAACCCATACACAAATATATATATAGAGCTCACCCCGAGCTCACCCTGTCTTTCTTTTTTTTTTTTTTACATAACTAATAAAAAATGTATAATAATTTTTGGAATTGAAAGTTTTTTAAAAAAAAGTGTTTTTGGTGTGATTTGGGTACATATAACAAAACAGTGTTATACAGTCTGTAGAACACTGTTTTGTTATACGTACCCAAATCACACCCAAAACACTTTTTTTAAAAAAACTTTCAATTCCAAAAATTAATATACATTTTTTATTAGTTATGTTTTTTTTTTTTAAAAAAAAAAAAGGGCAGGGTGAGCTCGGGGTGAGCTCAAGAAATGGACTGTATATATATATATATATATATATATATATATATAGAGAGAGAGAGAGAGAGAGAGAGAGAGAAATAAATAATTAAAAGAGAGGAACTATTTTTGCAAAGGATTGAAATTCAAAGTTCACACATCGGTGAATATGGGTTTATTAGCAAGTCTGTATGCTGGAGGAAAAAAAATACCAGATGATTGTGTAAGATAAAGAGACCTTATAATCTCAGAAATATCAGCTTTCTCACCCTTAAAATTGACAACTCAGAATTAAGAGCACAGTTACACACATAGAAAATTCCAAACAAAGTGAGAAATTAATAACAAAGCTAAACTGAAAAGCATGAACAAGAAAATGTGCTGATACAGCTCACCAGCATATACGCAATAAAATTCGATCAACTTCGTAGGCTTAAAAGGAAAAGAGTATGGGCCTTAAGATCAATTAATTCAGAAGAGTACGAATGAAATAACCAACCTAATTAAACTTAAAATTAGATGAATATGTTTCAAAAAGACATGCTTACCAATCTTGCATCCATGCATCAACTTTGTCTCCAACAGACCAATTATAATCCATCACTGCTGCTCTACGTCTCTTCCTAGTTCCATCGAAGCGCATGGTAGTTGTAGGATGGGCAATGCGCATTGTGGGTGCTTTAATACCATCACCTTCAAGTGGCACCCATTCCTTTAGTTGCCCAGACCCTAAAAACCAATGAGTTTGGTAAATAGGTGAAAGAAATCAAAACATAAACTAGATTCAAAATACTATCCAAAATAGGCATCATGCATGTGAACTTGTCTACACATAACTTGCATCGCCTTGCATGTCTTAAAATCGATTGAATATTATTTCACTTATTCTGCATTACACATGAACATAATGACTAAAATATGCAAAAGCTATAATACCAAACATGCAAAATGAGGGAAAGAGAACAAAATGGATTTTTGAGAAAAAAATAAGTACACAGAGAAAATAAAATTCATATTGAAACCACAGAAGTAGCAATAAGAGAACTTGAAGAAATCCTGTTATATAGTTTGAACCAAAATTCTCAAAGGACAATAACTACACATATATTATAGTTTGCTAAATATTATGCCAGGGAAGGGAATAAAGTTTATGTGAATTGACAAAAACAAAAATCATGTTAGCCAAACCATATAGTTGAGATAAGACTCGTTGAGCTACAACCCTTAAACGGAGCCACAATCAACCATTCTCAAACTTACCATTACACCACAAACGTGTAATTGTTCCTTCAAAAGTTTGCTTCTTACCCAATATTCAATATTTATGTTTAGCTTGATCCAAACCCAACCAATTAGAAAACAGGCTTTATGCATCACTATGTTAAATTTAACCTTTCCAGACATTCACAAGCTCGTCTTTCTAATATTAATATTCCCATGTAAAATAAAAAATAAAAAAGAATTCAATTCCGGAAAAACATACACCAATTCAGTCCATGCCAGCTTACCTTCATCTGCTTGTAGTTCAGTGTAACAGAGAAGAGCTTTTCCATCCTTCATATTCAAAATATTTGCCGAATACCATGCTACTTTATAATTACCACCATCTTTAAAAACCTAAAGCATGGAATGACCAAGTTAATACAGCCGTAGACATAAAACAGTATACAAATATCAGAAACACCACAGTGCGTATAGAAAGGTCTACGTAATTCCTCAAAACAAAACAAAAAAGGAAAATTACATATGAACGAGCACTTGAACTACAATAGAAAGTTACAACTTACAACAGTGCTTCAATATAAAAACTGTGTAACCTGTAAAAAGAGCAAGTACCATAACACTTTCAGTTTACAAACCTCAACAAGGCAACCCTCTTCCATCCCATTCTCAATCCTCGCATGTGATGCACTAGTGTACACATCTTCTGCAATAACAGAACCACATCTTGATCCAGCCTCTGATTCAGGAACAACGCCAATGGTTTTGGCCAACTCAGATGCTCTACGACCTCTTTGAGCTCTAGATGAATCCTTCTGAAGGCTTGTAACAGTACCTGAAATACCATCAACCATCAAGTGACCCCCCATTAGACACGTGGAAATCTTTTCTCTACAAGATGACATACCAGGTTTCTTGGCCTCCTCCATACCAGATGGTCCCCCATTAGATTGCTCAGCTGCAACATTATGAAGTTCAACACTAACTGCTTTTGGTTGATCACAATCAACAATGTGCAATTTTGCACCCTGTTCAGGAGAAACCGAGGGATTTTTCCAGTAGCCCACTGGACCTAATTCTACCAACTCACTTAAAGGCAAAGGATCACCAATAGAAACAATTTTTCCTGCTTGAGATACAGCTTCCGATGCCAGTTCAGCAGCTTTTACTATGGCATCTAAGTTTTCAGCATGTCTTGAGGCAGCTGAAGCAGCTTCAACCCTCTTCCTAGCCGCTTCCCTGGCAACGGCAATGATTGAGCTGGGATACGTACTTCCATCCCCACCCTTCAAGATGGATGAAGATGAGGGGATAGCATTCCCTGAACCGTTTGAAATACTGGAGAGAGATATCCCAGTACTTTGAGTTGAAATTCCAGGTACACTCAATGCAAATACCTCATCAGCCATTAGTTTTGCTTGGACTGCAACATTGGATGCAATCTTAGCCGCTGCAGCTGCAGCCTTTGCAACAGAAGCAGCCGCTGTTATTGTCACAGCCGCGGAAGCAAGCTTAGCTTCAACATCAGATATCAAACCGGAATTCTGCTGCTTACCCAACTGACTCCAAACATCATGACAGTGTCTAACTGTGGCAGCAGCAAGCACAGCAGCAGCCTCAGCTTGTAGCTTAGCCTCCTCGACTGTATTTAATGTCTCATCTGAAATTATTCTCTTCTTCTCCAACTTCTGAGTCACTCTTTCAGGTTGATCGCTTAAAGATGTAGGAGATACAGCTGCAAGAAATTTATCAGAGTTGCTTGTAGATGTCAAGCGAAGAGGAGTTGTGACAGCAACTGATGTAGAAAAAAGATTACTAACAACAGCAGTGGGGACCGACTCTGTTTGTCTTTGAGGAAGTAAAGACTTCTGGCCTACAACCTCGGGAACAAACGCCCTTACAGACAAGTGATTACTAACACTGGTGGAACACACTGATGCTGCTTGATGTAGAGCTGGCAATGGGATTTGGCTTGGGCCCTCAGTGACAGGAACCTTCTTTCTCTTTCTACGCTTCGGATCAGCAGAATGCAGGCCAGTTGGAACTGTCACCTTTTTCACATCAGGTTGGGATGAAGTCCCAGAAGAAACACTAGCACCCCCACCACCATGAGCAACAGCAAGAAGAGACGCATGCTTTGTGGCAGGGAAATTTGGCACAGCTGAATCTTTTGCAGGGGTTAGTTTAACAGGTTCTGTATTAGGAAACACGGAATAGTGAGCATTGGCATCAAAAGCAGAAGTTTGTGGAGAAGCCACCCATGGACCAGGAAAAGGGGTCTGCGAGAGCCAAGAGGGGCTATGACCGGCAAAATTCCTTATACTCGGGACCTGATAAGGATGCAATGGAGAAAGTGGCTGATGAAAATCAACATGTGCTCCTCTTGGAATGCCACTGGACTGCAAACCATCACAAGAAGGTGTAGATACATTCCAAAGAGGCGATGAGAGGGGGATGATAGGATTAACTGGTGATTGAGTACCCTTGCTTCTTGATCGGCAAGCAGGTGAAGAAAGAACTTTACTTTGAAGTGAACTGTGTTTAACTGGCTGATCTGCAGTTTTGCTACCTGTATTTATTAATTCCAAAATACAATTAGACAACGACCAAGTCTACAAATGAATTGCACTCGAGATCATGAGCTACCTGATTGCGCAGAGGTTCCTGAGCTGGCATGGGATCTCTGAGCATGAACCCTTTCAACACAGGTACGCCATGCAGGCTCCCAAAGACTCCCACCACCATCTGTAAATGCAATGACATAAAATGATCGCAAGTCCGCATAATTACATTAAGATTCAAAACAACTATAGGTAATAAACTAACCAGATGACCCAAATGCTGAAAACATACAAGCTTCATCAGGTACGGACTCTTGTCTGCAACAACCGGTAGTTTTCAGAAAAAAGTATATTTAACATCATATTACAGGTAATATATGAATAAGATATTACATCCGTTGAACTAATTACATGCCACTGAGACCACAATTGATCATCAGATATAAACTTAACTACATAAATTTATTCTTGTTTAGGATCACACAATTCCTCCCTCACTCATTTCAAGATTGATTCTTTTGTACACTAGAAAACAAATTCCTAGGAATTCAAAAATTAGCCTCAACAATTGAAGATAATCCATACAACTGATAGCTCAATCAATCATCATTGATGACCTCCACTACGTAATCCTTCTTAGAGAGTTGAGGTTTTCAGTAACACCTAAGGAACAACCAAACAAGTTCCCAGGTACTGGAAAGTAACCAGTTCTAGACATTCGGCTATATTCTACTACATTGCCTGTACGACACTGGTATGTCAATTGACTCAATTGTTAAGGAACTATCACAAGCACCCTCCCAATAGTGCAAAAGTAAATCATACTACTAATTGCACTCCCATCGCTACATTGACATCTCTCATCTCTATTGATGCAATGCACTCATATATCTAGTAAATAAAGAACAAGACTCACATCAGAGATCCGTAAACAAATATTTGAGCTCGCAATTGCACTTGCTGTAGATCTGTAAAAGGCTGTTGAAAAAATGCAACTGGAGAAACTGAAGTGTTCAAATCTGGAAGATTGGATGTGGGAATAGCAAGGACACCACATGGCTTTGTACCACTTCGTTCAACATCACCACAGGGCTTCAATTCTTCAAATTGCATAAGCTGACCAGTCACAGGAGAACGCATGAACATCATTGATTTATCACTTCTTTCTGACTGTCGCACAGGTGTTGTTTCCTTCACATGGTTTCCTTTCTTAGCACTTTCTCTTGCTGTAGCCTTGCCAGAACCTCGCCTTGTTTTACGCTCAGGGGTCCCTTTGGCACCTGCATGTGCTATTCCCTGTACAGGTGGTTGAGGACTTCCGTGAGAAATTTCTGGCACCGTCTTAGGATCTTTCTGAGTGAGACCAGATGTAAAGGGAGATCCCTCAACATCCTGCATTAGAAGTTCATTCCAAAACACATTAATTAAGAATACGGAAAAAGAAGAGATGAAATACTACAAGGTAAAAATGAGAAGGTAAAAACCGTTGATATTTTGTGAACTTGAACACTGGGAAATGATTGCCAATCCTTGCTAGTTTGTCCGTCATATAGACCGCCAAATGGACTGACCTCAAAGGCAAAGCTACTATCCTTTCCTGCATGCGAGGAAACCGACTTGACCTTTCCATCAGCATCACAGGTACCCCCAGAATGCTGGACATTGTCAACTATTGTCCCTTTGATCCCAACTTGCTGTCCTTTTTCACTTAGTGGAAGCTCAGTACAATTAATGATGGAGGGGGATTCACAATTATCTTTTACCAAATTAACAGAACCATCACCATCTTCATTCAAACAGTTGGCAACACGTTCATATGGACAAGCAAGAAGAACAGAAGCTTGATGGTCATCTGATGAATCAACTGCAAACCAATTCATTAATCAGAATAGAAAGCAGGTTATGAAAACCTACTCAATTACTAGAATTGACGGACGGGAATGTCCGGATAACCAATAAAAGCATATTCCGTTACTAGAATGGTCTCCAAAATCCTAAATACAAACAATAAAGATTGCAATATCCTCACAAAGTGAAAAAGGGATAGTAAAGGGCCAAACAAACAGACAAAAATATAGCCTAAATTCAGGACGAATTAACGGTCAAAAGCATACCTTTGGTGCTAGGACCAGTTTTCCCAGTGGTTTGAGTTCCAGATGCCTCGATAACTTCGTTACTGTTTTGGCTCATATCACAGCAAGGTTCAGTCATAGATACCGATATAGCTTCTGCAGGAACCACAATTTTGTTTGATAGTTGAACTGCCTCTGAGGATAATAAATACAGCACATCAGTGTGAATACCAGGTCAACATAAAATTATTTGTTTTATTATATTGGAACCATATTTTACAATGTATTGCAAGGATTGTTTCGAGAATCCAAGGGAATATGGTTCATAAAAGGGTCCAAAAACAAGATAAAGGAAAAGGACATGATCGAGGGGGTTGAGGGGGGAGGCAAATCAACGTTGGCTCTGAGAAACTACAAATCTGGCTGAAAAAAACAGGTAATGTCCAAGTGCAGCTAACCACATCAATATGTATACAGAACTATAGGTGTAAAAATGTGTGACATGAGACACCTGGGGGGATATTAAGAAAATAAGTGGAAATTAATAAACAAAAGAAAAAATATATAGAAGAGAGAGGGGGGGAGTGAGAAACTAAATCACTGTATCACCTGCGACTTCTCTCGATGCCAATTCACCATTCCTTTTCATCAATATTTCTTTATCTTTTTCACAATCTGCTGCTTCAGTACCCTCAACCTGTTTTACTGGTGAATCAAAGAGAACAGGACACGCTTCCAACTTCTTGGAGTACTCTTGACCAACTTCAACTGCTTCTTGGTGACACTGGCTTCCTGCATTACAAATCTCCACTGTCAGTGACAGAAGAACTGTATTGTGTAGTATTTCACACAGCACAATTAAGACTGTACCTTTTGCAGCCTCAGGAAGAGGCTCTAGATCACTTGCCACTGGTAACGACTCCTTCAGGCCCGACAAGCTTGCGTCTTTATGGACTTCAATATCTTCTTCTTCAGTTTCATCAGTGTCCATAGATATCATCCCGAGTACGGGTAACTCCTGCCCACGATTATGAGAAGTAACTTCATCAGTAGCACCAGTTCCACCATTCAGTGTGTCCCAGGATGATAAGTTTGTGTCTTCCACAACAACTTTTGATTCTACAAAGCAAAATAAAAGATGCACAAAGATAGCAATAGAATGTAATTCAACTTGATTATGCAAAAACAGTCTCTCTTCTTTTTTTGATAGGTCAAAAATCAGTAATTTCTAACAATATATATTTCCAAATTTGATAATTGAACATACAGAGTAAATTAGAAAACCCAAAATCAAAAGTTTCATGTTATACCTGGTTCCTTCCCAATGGGACCCTCGAATTCTGATCTATCGCCTATCATGATTTTTCCTTCATTACATTCATCAGAACTCAACAATTCAACAATCTTGCATTCCATGTTACTAGATTCTGTAGGCAACTCTGCGTTCCCTCTCTCATTAAATGAAACATCTTGGTCACATCTATGAGCATCCTCAGAGAAAAGATTTTTTCCATTCAGATGTGTGGATCCACCAAGCAAGAGAGGCGAAATAAGACCTTCAGGAATGAAGTGTTCTTTTAGGATCCTAGGTGTGTTACTGCCACCGGTTAAATTCTCATTTGAAGATTGTTCCCTAAGCAATTCAGCTGAAGAGCGTGCTATTGTCAAACTAGAAAAATCTCCAACATGATTAATTGCACTTCCATCACCTATTTCAACAAGTTTATGGCCTACAGCAGGCAATGCAGATGCCTCAGCAAACGCCCTTCCATCCATTCCGTAGTCACTTCCAGAAGACTTCTCCTTATCCACCACAGAACCCATCTCCAGCTCAGGACAGGAAGAACTTCCTGCCTTAGTATTGCCGACCTCAGTGTTCTGGTCCTCCAGACTAATCATTTCATGGTCACTTCCCAAATCCTTCTCTTTTTCTTCAACAGCCATCTCCAGTTCTGGACAGGCAGAAGTTCCAGCATTAGAGTTGCCAACCTCAATTGCCTGCTCCTTGGGATTCCCATCACCTAGACAAACTACTTGTGAGTCCTCATTTATAGAGCCTCGAAACTGCTTACAAATTTCTGGGTCTTCACTACAAACCACAACTTCGAAATTGTAATGCTGTGACGGTTCTGCAGAATAGACATCATTTTTGCACTCGTCAGCAATTTGCAAGTCACGATCCTCCTTCATCGGTGATCCTGAAGGTTCCTCGAATGTAGTGGTGTTAACTTCAACTGTGTGCTCTACTAAAAATTCCATCCTTGAAGCAACATAGTGAGGATCTTCTAATTTCTTGGTACATGTTTCGTCTGCAGTTCCACTTGCTATTTGATAAACCATATTGGACAGTTTGCTCCGAACATCGCGTTCCACCATTCCTTCAGAAATGTCTTCAAGCAGAACACCTACATTTTCAAAAGAAACATCAGTAACCTGATATTTGTTCTCCTGATCGTTAAACTCCCCAGAGTTTGCAATGTCAATATGTGGAGAGGTGCTAGTATTCCCGAAATGTTCCCCAGAGACAGAGGGAGGTTCTTTCATGTTGTCCGCTGGAGATCCCATAACTGAATTTTCAACTTCCATTTGAATTGCATCATCACATTTTCTATCAGTTCCCACATCACCCTCGCTCACAATTACACCACTGAAAACCTTTGAATCAACTTCACCTGAACTTCCATAAACAGGGGGATCATCTTTTAGAGCTTCTGAAGTACATCCAACATTAGGATGCTCAGCCCCAGCACATTGATTCCACCCATCCGGAAAATCAAATGTTGCTAATTCAGGTTGTGGGTGAATAGCATTTTCCATTTTCTTATCATCTTGTTTCGAATTAGGCTCCATTTCCACACTCAACCTACCCAATTCATCGCCAGCATCTGATTCCCCGTTAATAAGTTCTCCCAGGATCTTTTCTTCCTGCCCAACTGATTTTAACAGCATTTCAACAGATTCTGAGGATGTTGCCTCAGACCAAACATTGTTACGCCTTGAAATGGAACAAGATTCTGTTGCACCTGAACTAAATTCTATTCCACTACTTCCCCGAGAAAAATCCTCAATCCACGGATTGTCTTCCTGACTTGGAATGCCAAGAAAAACTTCGTTTTCAACCAAACTATCAAATCTTAGGTGACCCTGGAGGCTATCATCAAAATCAAACTTGGGAAGAGCATAAGGACGCAAGACTGGAGATAACTTAGAGCTCCCTTCAGCTAAGTGATGGTTATGGCCTTGAAAATCAGTGTCGTCATAATCCATCGGTGTATGCCTACAATATGATAAATGTTGGGAGAGGAATATAAATCAAAAGGGTTTTTGCACATATTTTACATCAGCCCAGACGCTGAAGTTACTTAACATCTACAAGAAAAAATAGCATTTCATGTTTTCAACACATCATATGACAAAAATATTATTTGCATTGAATAGAAACCATCATACCAAGACAGAATTTATTTGCATCTTCCTACTTTATCTTAATTCTAAACCACTCCAGAAGTTTACCAGCATCAGCTCATCTATTCACTACATAACTAGAGGCTAGAGCTCATATTTTATCATCATTGAAGGGAAAAGGCACTCACAATGTCAATGTAAAGGGATATGCTTGGGACATTACATGTTTCCTAACCTAAATTACAAGTGCACAAAGCGGGTGTGATAGCAACAGTTTGAATGCACGTAATTTGATACAACTTTTTGAGAACACCTACAAAGTGCCAATATAAAAATTGTAAATTATTATTATATGCAAAAATATATATTTTTTATATTTTGTATGCAACTTAGAAGTCTTAGTTGAGATAATATTAGTCAAAGTTGATAGTTTACTAAGTTACTCAAATCAGTGATTAAATATGACAAGAAGTAGATAATTAATAGAGCTTATATGTAAACAAGCTTCTGGTAGCCTAGAGGTGTTATAATATGATAACATAGAGGTTGTAGGTTCAATCTTAAAGAGGCCATTAGTTTTTACTACATATTACATCTTGTTGTAAATACATAACTAGCATACTATAGAGCCAAAAAAAAGACAAGCCGTTACTCAAACCTCCAAGGCAGAACTAGTACTACAAAAGTCGACCCAAAAATAAATTAAACACTCCAAGCGCAGAAAAGGGAAAGGAAAATTCAGACACCAAAAGGGTTCAAGTTCAACTACTAGTTATCATCTGCAGTACTACTTTCTATATAAACCAGAGCTCAAACCAATCAAAACGCATATCTAACACACGAAAAGTTACTCATAACATAAAAAATTCAAATTTGAAAAGTAACTTTCAGAAATTTGAAGTCCACCCATAAATCCCCAAGTAGTTCAGGTTGTTAGACACGCTCTCTCTCTCTCTCTCTAGCTCATTTCTAAACATTTTCACGTAGTGAAGACGCCTTTGTTAAGCACATACCAACAAATATCCCCAAGTATTTGGCACAAAATACTACCAAATTTTGAGTTCCAACAACCTGACAGAGGAAATGAACAGTACCAGAAGAAGTAAGTCTAGAGACGCTACCTCCCTCCATCCAGAGACAAAATCCTGACAGCTGATCAACTGACTCGCCGCTTCATAACCCTAGGGTTTGAGTGATTTCTAATTCAAACTTGCAATACACGAATGAGAAAAATCCTGTGGATCGACAGAAGAACTCCCCGGAAAATTGACGACAGGAAGTATACGGCGATAAATTGTGTAAGATTATATATATCGAGAGAGGGGGTGTCTGAGTCTGAGTGTGAGCGTGTTGGCTCAGTTAGAGGAAGCACTCTTTTTCTCACTTTCGAGGAGAGAGAGAAAATAAATGTGTGATTGCGCAAAGGCAAAGGCGTAGGCGTAGGGGGAATTTTGATTTCATTTTTCGAATCAGACGGAACGGGTTTAAACAGAAAGGAGTATGCAACGTGTCGTGTTTTGATTCATGATTAAAAACCATAAACACCAATAGTTTTTTTTTATTAAAACTGATATTTACACATCAAAAATTGATACTATTACTTTAACTTATATAAATATGAATTTCCTTCTTTATTGTCTCTAACAGGTCAACTATGGTTTAGCACATTTTGTATTTATTGATTAACATCATTTATTTTTCATATATTTTACAAAAGCCAGTTAATTTAGAGTGCCTCCTACTGGTCCCAATGTCAAAAGCATGTGCAAATAACATACGAATATAATAAAAAAAAATTAATTTTAAAATAAAATGAATAAAAATTAAGAATGATAAAATTACAATAAAATCAAATTTATAGCGACATAAAAAAATTTATGACACAATCTTAACATGACGATTATTTTCATTGCTCTTTTTTTATAACAAGAGATACTGTTATACACTAAATACATGAAATAAAATATAATATTGTATTATAAAGACACTCACACTATTTTACAAAAATGAAAAACTATATGTATGAATTAATAATTATGCTTTTTGTATGCTTTTAAAATAATAAATTATTAATTTAATATTGCTGTGTTATTTTACATAATTATGTATTACTAAAATAATACTCTTTATTTATATAAAAAAATATATTTTATAAATGATGTTATTTTTATAAAACGAAATAAGTAATGTTTAATCATCGGTGACAAGATCCCTATATATTGTTCCATACATATTTTTGATCAAATATGTAAATTTATAGTACTATTAAATAGGAGTAATAGTTAAGTAAGAGCAAAATGGTTGTATCTATATAATAAAATACAAATGATTTTAAATTTCCGCTTATCTTAATAAATCATCTGGCCCATCCAAAGTTTGGGATAAATCCCACCGTTCATAGTGTCGGAGGCACGGGACTGTTACTAATGTATTCATATTTGGTATTCAGTCTGTTTTCATATATGGATTGGACGAAAATTTTATCGGGTGAATGGGTTATTGAACTGTTACTGAACCGGTGATGTCATAAATATATAAAATATATATTATTATTAGTAATTAATAAAATTTTAAAAAATCTCGATGTTTATGAAATAAAATATAATAAAACTGAATTATAATATTAATAAAAATGGTTAATTTTAATATTAAAAAAAATTAGTACAGACAAAATATAAAAAAAAGGAATTTGCGGGAAGGAAAGAAAAGAAAAAGAGAAAGGAGGGAAATCTGAGAAAATAAAACAGAAACAAGAGATTATGGCAGAGAACAAAAGGCCGTCATATTTTGGGAAAAGGAAAAAACAAATGGAGAGAAATTTAATACAAGTTTTGTTTGTTAAATTCTTTTTCAATAATGACAAGATTTTTGGAAGGAGTCAATAGTGCAAATAATGATTAGCCTATTTATTATACTTTGTGAACCAAAAAAAGAGGTTTTGAATATTGTTAATTAAAGTAAACTAATATGCAAAATAATTTAATGAAATAATTCAGGAAAATAAATCTCGAAATAAGTCAACTTCCACCTTATAAACTGGTCATTAACTCAAGCGTAAACAATTAATAATTTAAATATTCATTGTTAGAATTAATTCACCATTTAGAATCACTACATGTCTTAACTTAGATATAAACAAACAATCTAAAAAACCCTAACTACTAAACAATTTTAGGCAAGCGCTAAAAGTTTAATCTATTAGATACTTGAAGAACTAGAAAGACCGATTAAGCTAAACAACACAAACACAAGCGGTTGCATTTAATTTAATTCAATATTATTTCTAAGATATAATAATATTGTGATCTGCAGTCAATTATTAAATTTAGTTGCCTTGCAAATTAGAGTGACCAAACAATTACGAATTTGATATCTAATTTAGCATTTGATTTTAATGAATAACAAACTAGCGTGCACTCTAGCAATTAAACAAATCAATCATATAAATTTAAACGCAGAAAAATAATCAATACTCAAAATAATAATTGAACAAATAAAATTAATTAGATCTCACAGTGTAATAATACGAGGCTTCGTCTTCTTAATCCAAGAGTAGAAGTTTAGTTACGCATGACTATGGAATCACCAAAGAATAATAGAGAGAAAAGTTTGTATACATCCATCTAAATTCTCTTGGTAATCTTCTATTTATAGGCATAAGACATTAATTATTTTCCATGTATGTTTCAATCTCCTAGTAGCAATCAACTTTCTTCAAAAAGATCTTTTATATAGATTTTATTTTCCTTAAGTGGATTTGATCTACACACCAAGATTATTCGCTTGCTTCCTCTTTGTTTATTTCCTTCCATGAATAGGAACATTAAATTCGGTTTGATCACTAAAATATTGACTTTTTTGTAATAAAATATTAAATCCTACAAAATAAAAAAAAACATATTAATTAAATAAACTAATATAATTAAAAAGGAAAACCATTTAATTGCACCTTAAATAAAAATATAAGAATAACGAGTATATTTAAGCACAAAATAAATACGAAAGATTAAACATTAAAAAATTAAAACATAACATATTTTATTCTCATCAGAATCTTATCAATTTTAAAAAATTTCAGATTAATTTTTAAAGTCAGTAATAATTTTGTAATTGGAATAAAGAGAATATTATTTTACTTGTGTTTTCATTCTAAAAATTCACAAAAACAACAACAAAAGTTACTGAATAATTTACTTTTTATTTTTCTCATAATTTATATATATTTTTTCTCAAACTTACAAACACAATGTTAAAATAACTATTTTTTAACTTGTGTATCTCTTAGAGGGAATTGTTATTTACCGAAACATATATTATTGACAAAACTTGATTTTGCTTGTGACTATCGTAAAAAATCCAATGACATAATGATCAATACAATATAATACAATTTTATATGACATAATCCAACATGATATAATGATAAAAATTCAAATACACAATGATCATTTTATTTTATTTTTTGGAAAAGGTTAAAATTTGATTGAACCAAAAAAGTCTACAATTATACTCGGGACACAAAAATACTACATATCGAGCATTCCTTATTTAGTTATTGACACCTTCTACATCACTCCAAACTCAAGGAGTCCTTCATTTTGGATACAAAGAATCAGTGTTATATAATGGAGATGAATGGTGATCTAAAATCATAAAAAGTACAATGAGAAAAGTAAGTTTAAATCTCTAAATATGTACATTTCGAGGCTTTGCTACATTCATCATAGGGAAGAAAAAAATTGGACATTAGGTCCCTCTCCTTCAACACTGAGAGATTATTTCACACCCACCAGGATTTCTCAGTCAGATCTTTTGAAAAAACATACCTGAATCTTGAACTGTAAGGCAACCACTCCATAATCTGCCATGTTTTCTTATTGGTAGAACGGATGTTAATGCATTTGTGTATCGAATCATGGAGCTTCTTGTCAACACTGTCAGCAATCCATCTGAGAAGATCGTCCGAGGCAATAGAGGCTTCCTTTGCATATCTTTCAAGTACCTTAGGCAGGAACACTTTCTTCGACTTCTTAACAACTACGTTTGCTTGAAGAAACTCCCTTTTTGCCAAGTCTAGTTCTTCTTTGATATTTGATGCTGTGTAAACTTTTAGCTACCAAAAGAAAAACACACGAGAAGAAAAAGAGTCGAACAATAATGAGTTTAGACCGCTCGACTTAGTTTGTGTTAAAAGACGAGTGCGCCTAGAAACTGCTTCTAGACAATAAGCAATTGGAGAAACCTGTTTGATATTTTGCTAAAAGCACCGGAAAAAGAATGTTTGAAGTTAATAATTATGGTCAGATAATCAATGTATTTAGCAGAAATCACATACCTCTTATTTGAATCAAACAATCAATCACTCTACCAGTCCATGACGATCATAACCACTAAATTACTGTATATTTTAACTTACAAGGATGAGGTGGGAGAATAAAAGATATAATGGAAACAGGAAGTTACCATGGGATCAGAAATTGCCCCGGTGCACAGAGCAAAGCAAACAAGTGCTTGGGGAATTTGTAGACCGAATGTTGAATTGATACGCTGTCTTTCTTCTCCAGATCTTTTCCTCAATGCAGTTGACAAAATAGTCTCAAGCCACTGTAAGGAGAGGGGAAAGATTAGGAAAAATACAATTCACTCAGTAACACTTAGCTCATAAAGAACAAGTTAGTTAACACTCCCAAGCTTATTGAGAGCATTTAATTTATTTTTTGTTTTTTCGAAGACAAGTAGCCATTTCAAGAACTGAGACATGTACTTGTGTGTTTTTGATAATGTGAGTAAGGTAGTACCCGTCCAACTCGGGGTGTGCTGAAGCAAAAGATGGACTGTTCTATGGCAGTTGCACTAATGATGTAGCCACCAATGTTGTAAGAAGCCTGCACTATACAGAGAGAAACCAACAATCTAAATTAGGAAAACATTTGATAAAATTCTAGCAAGCATGATGAGCCCTAGTGTTCAAATGATTGGCTAACAATATGCATACAGGAAATACACCTTGATACTACTTATACGGCATAGACTTCACCCTAGGCTTTTGCATGATAAAAGAAATGGAATTGATCCATGAATATTGAATTTTGTGACCAAACTATTTTAAATTAGAATGCCAATGTAGATTTCGAGTAAATAATCGCACTACCTTGTAGAACAAGGCTAACCTTCTGAGAGAGCTGTGAGGTATTCCATATGCTAGATATGCCTAAAGACAGAAATATATAAATATAAGTAAACAAAGGTTTATAGAAGTACAATTTGAGAAATAAACTTTTTATTAGCTTTGTGATCTTACATGCATAATCAAAGAATTGTAAATGTTGATCCAAAATGCAGTCTGAGCATTCATTTCCATCCGACTCAAATTAACTTTTTCAAGTTGTTCCACAAGTACTCTGAAAAGGGAAGAGACACAAAAAAATGTTTTAACACAATTATCTTTTATAAGCAGAGATATAATGTACTGATAGGCATATGTCTTTGACGGGGTGGGGAGAAAGTGTGCAACTGTGTGTGAATCAGAATAGCATGGCCTTTCATAACAAGGAGAAGTAGCTACTATCTCCTCTACTAATTGTCCCTACCCCCACCCCAAAATAGTGTATAAAAAAAGTACAAGTTTTAGGCTGACAATATGGTAGGCAAAATCTTAATTTTAAAACCAGCCTCAAACCCAGTTCATTCCCCTAGGTATTGTCTATGAAACACTCCATAAACAAATTAAGACCATCTGTACTTTTCCCCCTACATGCTATTAGCTCATGAGGAAATCACCTGTAGTTGTTGATGGCATATGATGCACGAGAAAATTTGTTCTTATCAGTTGATATCCAAGATATTTCAACCATGGATTTGCAGGACCACTCCCTATCCTCTCCTATACCATGTCTGGGGATTATAACATTAGTGGATGACCTTGATAACAAAGGTGATCTGTTTTGTTCAGGAGTTGTAGATACTGAACTATGGAGCCAGCAGTATACTGAAGCCATACACCTGACTAGTTCTTCAGACAACTTGCTCGGACACTGGTGGAGATGATCTTTGAGAGTTCGCAGCACAGAAGTTTTGTTCGAGGCTGGTAGCTGTTCTTGAACCAGATGACAAAAAATGGCGTCACATTATATAGCAGACCATGATATGACCAGATATAACTTTTAGTAACAACACAATTTTTAGTAGGATCCTTAAGCATTCCATGAGAAGAGCAATTCCACTTTGCCAGGAATTACAGAAACAGTTCCACTAACATTTTGTGACATCTCTATCATGTAGAACTTCAAACTTTATCAATAGGACCAGATCAAAAATCAAGCAACAGCTATTTAAAGTTTTCTCCCAGATTAGTATACCACTGGCTCTTGGAGTCTTAAAACTCTCAGATGTTCAATAGAGAAGTTTGTCTAAAGCTGCCAATTTCTAGCATGCAGAACTCTAAACTTATCAAGAGGATCATATCAGAAATCAAACAAGAAGATGTTATGAAACTGTGTACGACTCCATGAGAGAAACATGTTTATACATTATTGCTAGATTGTGCGTTTTCAAATCCCAAAACCCAATCCATGTATGTAGCATTCTTTTAGCCTATTAAGGTATACCATATACCCAAAAACAGGTAAAAAGCCTTTGCCCTGCCTAGCAGTCTAATTAGTCAGCTTGATAGTATATAGTAACATTCTATTTCCAAAGAAGCAATAATAAAGACCTGGTGAAAGTGCAAGTGTATTCACAACAAGGATATAAGAAATTCAGTTTTGGAGCGGAAATATCAGTATAACTGGTTTGAGGACTCAATAAGTCTTTCAAATTAAAACATATCCAGTAAATAATCCATATTATTTAGTGAGACAAATAAGGAATCAACCTAACACTTTTGAGCTTAAACTTATCAGAAATTATGGTGCCAACATACATGACATATCTAAAAATGTTTTCTCATGAAACAAGATGATGAAGCATTTACAGAAAAAGGATAAGGAGAAAAGAGAATATGGATCAGATGAAAGAGAGTACTGATGACAAATAGAGCATAATCCATGGTAAATTATTGATACTAAAATAGAGAAAATTTGCTCCTACCTTGTTCTGTCCCGGACGATTTTGCTCAAAGTGGACGTTAGATTCTTTAGTGAACACCGAAGCATGTCTTGTTGTTGTAGAATGCAACAATTTTCTTTTCATTGAGCCATTTATGGTGGCTAGAGTTTGGAAAGGTCGTAAGGGGAAATTTTTTGAGGAACAAAAAGCACTTGAAATTATACTTGGATGCTTCTTGGACTCATTCTTTGCATGAGCAGGAGAAGTTATGCCAGAACTTTGCTCAGAAGGAGGCCGACTAACACAATGTTCAAAAATGCTCCTGTATAGAGAGAGAACATGCTGCTCCCGGTTTGTAACCTCTTCTTCAAGTAACTCGATTTCAGTTATCAATTCCTTCGTCTAAAATGAAGATTTTATTACCACTAAACTTAACAGTGAAAATAAATAAGAATAAAAGATCTGCCTCTAGTGAAAAGATACTGGGAGTTGTGGAAATTATAATACATTGCAATCCAACTTTACCATAAAGAGAAAAAGACCAATCACAAGTTAATAAATATTGCTTAAATGCAAAGAAATACTCCAATTAAGCTGCAACATAAGTATTGACACTGGCTTATGCCTTTGAACACAAATGGTCTCTTTTTACGAGTGCAAGTACAGTGCTGGTTGCATTAAATCTTTATATGTTTCTTCAGGTCAATTTGGATTCACTTGAAATATCAGCTAATTTCTCCCTTCCAAACATGGGAGAATTTTTCTAATTAAAAAGCAAAAAGAATAACTGAAAATCAAGTTGCATCAGTTCCATCAGTTAATTGTTTCTTCAAACAGTTTACTCCAGAAATTCAGGACAACTGTGTAACAAGTCTTCTCTTTTTTAATGTTTAGAAACAAGAACACCTAACAATGCTGATATTTTGGTATTGTTAAACTGAAGGTACAAAACTAAAGTGATAACTTCCGTCACCATTCAATCATCTGGACTTTGACGAGTACAAGACATGAAGAAGCAGCTTTGTAGCATCAACGATGACAAATACTGCTGTTAATTACTACCTCTGTTCCACAAAGAGAGTCATTTTGACTTTGGTCCTTGTCAATTTGCAAAATCCTAATATTCAACATTAATGTGATATTAGGATTTCGCTAATTAAATAGGGAAAAAATTCAAATGGAACTCTTTTTGTGGAACCGAGGGAATATTATATGGTAATACACTTAAATAAGATATAACGGAAACTATAGATTAGATCTCAAAAAATAATTCAAGATTTTATTATTTAACTTTAAAACTACCTGAGCAGCAAAGTGCCTATGCCCAGGTGATAAAGTACTAGACGCTCTACCCATCGCCCTCTCAAGCAATATCCGCATAGATTTCTCTTGCTGCAGGCGCAACTGTAGTTGCTCAATCTGCAAAATGATGCATCACTTGTGAAAATTAGAATAATTGAATATTTGAATATCTTTAGGGTTTTTGTCATTGGCATGGAGAAGAGCCTGCACGAATTTCCTCACTTAATAAACAATATTGGTTTGGCAAGATGTCAGCTCAGTTAAAACATGTAGGCAATCTGCTTGAACTGCATCTTGCATCCACAGATTAAAATTTTCGTTAAAAACATGATATTAACTGCATTTTGATAAATCTCCCGTCTCCTAAGGTTATCATCAAAATTTGTAGCATTTTTTAAACAAAAAAAATACTTAGGCATGATCGCTTACTTTAATTAGTTAATATGTCAAGGTTTCTCACCCTTGGCTCTCTCTTGCAAATGGAGGAAGACTGCAATAACATATTTGGTTTATTATCAGCCAATACCTCTTGTACATTTTAACATAAAATCCGCTCCCCTCCCCCTCCCCCTCCCCCTCCCCCACCCCCTCTCCTTTATCGAGGAAAATAATACATAAAAGTTATATTAGGAAAAATCTGAAGGCAAACACAAAAATACATGTAATCCTGCATCTCGATGGATGAGATATATATGGACTCCTATACTTACATCCTTTTCCAAAGAGTCTCTTTGTTTTGATGCAGCATCTATGCTAGTATTACTGGGGTGTTCATGAAGAGGACTCTGGACCCCAATATTCATTGCCAAGGACCGCAAATCCTGTCAAATAGGTATGGATAAGCAATTCCGTCATTTAATGTCAATAGCAATGTGCAAGCTAAGCTTTGACCTCAAGGGGCTCCAATTGGTAAAAGATGAAGGGCATAGATGGCTTGAGGCTGTAACATTTTTGGTCATGGCTGAGTTAAAATAGTCAGAGCTTGCATATGAAACAATTAATTATTTTATTTCTCAATAGAATATAGCATAAGTGACAAAAACAACAACTGATTATGTATTGACATTGAGTAATAGTTGTGGCCTTCTTACAGGTAATTCATTTGACTCCTGTATTGAATGTGAAACTCCATCTCTTGAAATATCCAAATTCTTGCCGGAAGCACTAGAAAGCAGAAAGAAAAATGCATAAGCATCGATAGTGTCAAAGAAGTTGCCTAGAATCTTGTTATGCAGTGTATTATTAAACGACAACTTCTCTATAGAACAACTAGAAAATTCTGCTCACAACTTAACTCAAACTCAAGCAAGCCTTATTCCATCCAGATAAAAACTTGTCATCCAGTTATAACTTTTTCTCAGGTTTAGTTTTAGTCAACAGTAGTTGATCAAGCTATTCACAGCCTCAGAAAGAATTTAACACAATATAATCAAGAAGAAAGTAAGAGAACTCGAATGAGGATTTTGAGCCGCGACAGCAGCTGTATCAATTACCAATAGCCAGTTGTATATTGGAGTGACCAATTACTTGTAATGAAGAACATAGTCTAGACATCTATCAAAGGGGATCTGTTTTGTTTGATTACATTCAATAGCTTGTGAAGGCCCATTTTCTTTGCAGATACTACAAGGGGATCAAATCACTACATCTTTTTTCCCCAATCCACTTACGAGAAAAAAAAAATAGAAAAACTTTCTTCACCAATCCACAAACTCGCAAGATTCTATGATGACTTTTCAGTTCTAGTCCATTTAACCTGAAGTTTCAATCTTACATGTGGAGAATCACCAACTTACTCAAACCCCTTGAAAGAGGAGCCTTTCAACTAGACTAAGAAACCATTTCAATAAATTGCGAAACTAAGACTGAACCATGTAAAATATTGCATCTCAATATATATTAGCCAACTATGCAGCACATAAGAAGGGAAAATATAGTAATCAAAGAAAAGGGTAAAAAGAGCACCTTTTAGAGCGCTTATGTTTGGCATGAACATGTATAGATGGCCAAGAACCCCCATCTTCTCTTTTACATACTCCTTTCTCACCTTTAGCTACATGGAAAGGATCCATACTAGTAAAATTATTCTCTCTCTTAATTAAGATATGCAAACTTCAAAGTATTTACATTCTTCTTCTTCTTCAAATACAATAACAGAGTAGCATATACATGCATGTAAAAATGTAAAATCAATAAATGAGGCCCGACAGAGATTATATAGGGATATTGGAAGATGGGTATCAGAAAAAATGAGTGAATTTATTGCAAGTAATGAAGAAGAGTGGTTCTTTTGACGGGTTTTATGAAATTGAATTCGAAGGGAGTGGAATGAATGAAGACTGAAAAGAAGAGGTATAGAGAATGTGAAATTAAGAAATCATCTGATCCAACACTTACCTCAAAGGAGATGGGACCAGGTTAGCTGCAGCAGCCCTGCACAAAATTGAATTCTATCACTTTTGCGTTGTTGAGAGCATTCAATTCAATTCAATGAGATGGGATGAGTGATTCATTTATTTCACCTGCCACAAGTACTCGGGTCACTCACAAACAAAAAATGAAGAAAGTTTTGGACTTTTTCTTGAAAAGATGAAACCTTTTAAGCATTTGAGATTTAGGAGAGGAGAAGAGAGAGGGAGTCGAAGATTTGGATTCGAATTTTGTCATACAGTGGCTCGGTACCTTGGGGAACTGATGACAATTCACAAATCAACATCCTATACTATGGTCAGTCCAATTCCAATTACAATACTACGCATATTGTTTACCTCCTCAGTCCACACCCCCCCCCCCCCAAAATAAAAATAAAAATAAAATCCACTTAATCTCCATATTATCAACTTAAGAAAATTTATATTATTGTTAATACCATAAGATATCCCCTAGTATAAGAGTCTGAAAGTAACATTTTTATTTGTCTAAAGTAAGTGTTTTATATGTTAATACGTCTTAACGGTTCACCTCTTAATATATTTTAATAATTTTTATTTTTGTATTAAGAGTAAATACAAATATAAGTCTAAACTATTAAGAGAATCTCTTAATACAAAAATATAGATTGTTAAGATATAATAAAAAGTGAATTATTAAGATACAATTAAACACCATCTAACTTTATAATTATAATATTCTTTTTGTTCCAAAGTATAAGCTCGTTATTAACTTTTGAAATTAACTTAAAATTGACATTATTCTTATTAATTTTAGTCAATATAATTGTGACTATTGTAATTATATAAAAAATACTACTCATTATAATATTTATAGTTTCATAATTATTAATAAATTACCTTAATTTTGAATTTTAAAATATCTCAAATTAACTTTCGAAAATCAACAATAATCTTATAATTTAAAAATAAATAAAAAAATTAGATTAAAAAAGAATAGATGAAGTTATTATGGGAGTACTATGTCCAATTTTGGTTAATTAAAGACGACAAAATGCAATATGCATCTCATTGATTCTGACCACCCAAAAGTATGAGCAATATTACGGGTCATAAATTTGAAGTCGGGAATAAATATTTTGATACTTCTGTTTTACAAATAATCTTATTTATAAAATTTATAAACACTATTTTTATTATTAAAAAAAATAAAATTATAAATTAATAGTTTTATTAGTAGAGATATGATAATAAAATTGTATCGATAAATTTAAAAAAATTATATTATTAATATTAATAATAAAAAGAACACTCTGTAGAATAAAAAATTTAATAAACAAAAATCTTTTTATAAAACAAAAGAAGCATGTAATGTAATCAATTTATATTATACTCTTCAAAATCTAATATGGGTCTTCCTTTTGTGTGTAATAATACGGGTATCACTCATGACAATTAGTCACGAAATGAACCCTTATACGAATTCGCCTGGTGGCCTAAGGCTGAAACTGAAAGGCCCGAAACAGGGTTTTAAAAATAAGCCTCTTTTGTTGGTAAAGCAAAAATAAGAAAGAATAGTATTCCTTGAAATATACAGACTAGTCCCATGAAGTTTCAGTTTCTTCTTAAATAAAAACTTAAACTTGAGTTATTGTAAGAAAGTAATTAGAACTTGGTTAAAAGATAAGTTTTGTAAAATTGGCATTTTTTCTCAAGAGTCGAGACAATCGTTTTTAATTAAAAAAAAAAATTAATAATAAATTTTGGACTTTTCCACGTTGTTAACGCCAAAATATTTAAGAATTGGGAAACATGCGTGTATGTTTACAACTTATATTGACCCAAAATTTAAATTATTAAGTGGTGAATTTGTTCATAAATATTAATCATTTTATTAATTTTTTTATTTTAAACTACAACTCACTTCTTATATCCTAACAAGAAATTCATAAAATAACCTACCTTAATACCTTATATTATATAAGATCACAAGTGAAAAAGTTATATATGTATATATACGCGGTCCGTCTTTCTAGCGAACCATAAAGAGCGAACAAAAAACGAACCGACTATAGCAACGGTTTTTTCCGTCGCTATAGCATAGAAAGTCAATTTTTTATACTATATCGACGGACAAAACCGTAGCTATAGCCGTTTTATTTTTAGTTCGCTCCCTATATATGGTTCGTTGGAAAAAATCGGGCTATAAGTAAACGTTCGTGGATGCGCACAGAAATAAATAATACATGTATTTTGATCTTTTATTCTTTGTGTCAACTTTTAAAGTCCCTTTCTGGCATAAACCTACTGATTATAATTATAAATTTGTACTTAATTAAATATTGTCATTATCTACTAACCTCCACAATAATTGCCATACTAATTATCAATAGCTAACTAGACAAAGAAGACATGCATATGGTGTCTTGTTTAACGTTTTCATCATTATTTTAATTATTATTGTTTAAAGGTTATGGTGACATAAGATTCCTATCATTAGGAGCTTACTTTTTGTTTATTTTGATAAAAGAGAAAAAATATTTTTACATGTTATTCTTTCATATAATTATAAAGTGAGTTTCACTTTATATGAGAAGGAACCTGAATATGGAAATTAATTTTTAATATTCAATTTATTCTTTGTCTATCCAATAAATATATATTTTTTTTAAATATAACTTATCTATCTCCATATTTATATAAAATTAAGGCCGGTGGGTCGGCACCAACGAGTGGTCTCTATGCACTCATTTAGGCCCCAATCCATGGTCGGTGCCAGCAAATATTACCCTATAATGGACCATATAAATTACCTGGAAAATTCATAATTATGTCTTTTATTTATTTAATAATTACTTGTTCCAAAAACATGCAGTATATAAAGCATGCAACTCTATAGAACTTGATCTACCTACAAAAGTATTAGCAAACCAACTTTCTGAGTCTCCTTTTTTTCAAGCCTTTTGATCTCTTGTTAAGAGTAAGTAGAGAGCAAATTAAAATGGTGAAGATAGCATTTGGTAGCCTTGGTGATTCTTTTAGTGCAGGGTCACTCAAGGCTTACCTAGCTGAGTTCATTGCCACCCTTCTCTTTGTGTTTGCTGGGGTTGGCTCAGCAATTGCTTTTAGTAAGTTTAAGTTTCTTTTTTTCTTTCTTTTTAGTAAGAGCATGACAGGCTTAGCATCACTAGAGCTATATATATATATATATATATATATATATATATATATATATATCAAATTTCTCTTATCTTACGCACATATACTTGTGCTTAAATTTAAGTTTTTTGGTAATTTATTAGATAGATATTAAATATTTTTGTGATATATATATATATATATATATATATATATATATATATATATATATATATATTTACCTGCAGATAAACTTTCGAATGATGCATCCTTGGACCCAGCCGGTCTAGTAGCAGTGGCTATAGCTCATGCATTTGCTCTATTTGTGGGAGTCTCCATTGCAGCCAACATCTCAGGTGGCCATTTGAATCCAGCTGTCACCCTTGGATTGGCCGTCGGAGGCCACATCACAATATTAACTGGTCTTTTCTATTGGATTGCTCAGTTACTTGGTTCCATTGCTGCTTCCTTTCTCCTCCAATTTGTTACTGGTGGCAAGGTATGCATATATATGTTTCTTTCCTTATCATCATTCAAAATTACAATTGGAAATCAATTACTTTATTTCTATCACAACTTACATTTATATTCACAGATACGCTGCCAAATAATTTTTTGTTAAAAGAACCAACTAATTCAGTTAACCAATATAAATATTTTCGATAAATTAATTATGATAATTATCGTTACGTCGCATCACCTTTTTATTTCTTAAGAATAATTTCAACATGGTTTTTTAATAATAAATTTAAATTTTGAATTTAATATATAGTTAGAAAGTATTAAGATATAAATAGAGAATAATTTTTTAATTTTTAAAAAAAAAACTCTCCATAGCTGCCACAAAAGAAGTAAAAGTTAAAACTAAAGTAACATGACAAGGGAAAGGTGTAGGTCCACTGACCACTATGAGTGCTTAATATGATTATCCAACCCACGGAATCTGGCCCTATCCACCAACTCAGTTTGTGGGCCTGTCTCACTTTTTAAGTTTGGAGAATTATATATTCTATTATATTTTTAAAAATAATTATAATAATAGTGTACTCATATTCTATCCTAAGTTTGTCCTCACACCTTTATCGTATATTCGTTCTTGGGCCGTCCTTAATAACAAAATCATTTCCTCTCACATGCTAGTTTGTTGACTTATTAAAGAAGTAGTATGCCAATCGAGAAAATAATGGTAATAATAACAAACAAATTATGTTACAATACCCAACATGTGTCCAACAAAGATAAGTTAATTAGACAACTCAATTGGGCTCTACCTACTACAAAATGATATATTGGGCTTATCATTTTAAAATTTTGGCAGGCCATTCCGACCCATGGAGTTGCTGCAGGCTTGAATGCGGTTGAAGGTGTTGTGTTCGAGATAATCATAACCTTTGCTCTTGTCTACACAGTCTACGCCACCGCTGCAGACCCCAAGAAGGGCTCACTCGGAACCATTGCACCCATCGCGATTGGGTTCATCGTGGGTGCAAACATCTTGGCTGCTGGTCCATTCAGCGGTGGCTCCATGAACCCAGCCCGTTCATTTGGGCCAGCCGTGGCTAGTGGAGATTTCTCAGGGCACTGGATCTACTGGGTAGGGCCGCTCATTGGTGGAGGCTTAGCTGGGGTGATATATGGTGACATATTCATTGGATCCTATGCTCCACTCCCAGCCTCTGAAGACTATGCTTAAAAAAGCTTTTCTTTTTCATTGTTCCATTTTATTATCGTTGTTGTGTTGTTTCTTTAGATGATGTGCCATGTTTCTTTGAGGTCGGTCGGTCGGTCGGTCGGTCGGTTGTACTTTTTCCACTTGTGATTTAAGAAGAA
The DNA here is from genome assembly GCA_016801055.1 of Panax notoginseng. Lineage (NCBI taxonomy): Eukaryota > Viridiplantae > Streptophyta > Magnoliopsida > Apiales > Araliaceae > Panax > Panax notoginseng. The sequence goes on from CM029020.1 coordinate 3,909,093, forward strand.
ATGTTTGTAATCAAATTGTTTAATTCTCCTTTTCATTCTCCTTTCCCTCTTTCAAAACTTATTGGAATGTCATTTTTCTTTTCTGGTAGAGTAAAAACTAATCATCTTTATAATTTTATTAAGGGGATAAATAATAATTGATTTCAAGAGACATGAATTGCATGAGAAAAATAAAATAAAAAACAAGCTTCAGAACAACTCAAGTGGATACATACACCCTCCTCAAGCTATATCCATATTTGTATTTGTCTATTGATGGATAATATCTACATAATAATTCCACGGAGGAAAAGCATCTCTAAACTCAAAAGCAAGAGGTTTGTTTATAAGAAGGAAATAAGATTGCAGGCTTGACACCACTACGACAAGAGCATGGTGTAGAAGAGGCGCATATGATTGAGGTTTTTCACAGTGAAACTGAAGAAAGGGATCCTCGTTGCTTGCATACGTGATTAATTTACTACAAGCCTACAACACAGAATGGTAAGCTTCTTTTACATTAAATAAAGTTACGAGTCCCATGCAGATGCAATGAGGTATAAGCAAAAAATGGCATGCTTCATTGATTTTTTAATTATGATGGCATTGTTATCAAATGTATGTGAGTTCACCTGCAAGTAACAATAACATGTTGAAGGTGATTTCTTTTGGCAAGTAAATAAATTCTACCACAAAGGGGAAAACCCAAGTACTGAAAGTACATGTCGTTCAACACAAACATAGGGAAAGGTAAGAGGGGCACCTATGCCAAACAAACCAACCCCACCCTATACAAAGAGCCTCCCTAAAATCTACCGACAACTAGTAGACTCCTAAAGCAAACTCGCCAGAAGAAGTAAAACAAAACAAATATGAGCAAGAGATCTCTATCTTTTCCTTCAAAATACCAACTGCTCTGCTCCATTATAACAAAAAGGCCAAGGATAGTGTGTGCTCAAATTTCTAGTCCATAACTTGCAATTGTAAAACTCACCAAAAAGCCTGGCGATGTAGATAGCAAATAATTCCCACCAGCCTCTCTGACATTTGAAATTCACCGCAACGAAGGCTACTACTGGTTGCCAGTACGATGGAACCCACCAAAATAACAATAACATAGAGGTGAGCTTATTGTTGCTACAAGTGACATCGGATCCCCCGGAGTAATTATTAGTTTGCTACAAATCTACCCAAATTATTATCAAGACGGATAACAAGAAGACAGTAATAGGATTCATGATCACCAACATGTAGCTAGCATAAAAAGCATCCACGTAAAGTACAGGGCAAACAAAAGTGAAGATGACTTCTGAGTTTGGAGTTTCTATATATGTTGCTGAATTTATGCAATTGATCAAGATAGGAAGATTCTGATAAGGAATAATTTAGCTATAAAATTGAAGATGAATAAATCTTCAAACCTTTTCTCAACTTCACTTTTCCATTTTTCCCTCATTAGTCTCAGAACACAACAGTCCTGTTTTGCTCGTAAGGTAAGACTTGCAATTGACAGTAGGATTTTATTGCTTTTGCAAGGCATTGTTTCTCAAGATTTTCTGATTTCTGTACAAAACTCTGCAAATTATCTCTGTGGGACACTCTCTCAACCTGTAAAATCAAAGCCAAATTTACAGCATGCATAAGACCCACCATGCCATTAAAATTATCAATAACAGTTCTGTGCCATAAATAGAAATCACTAACGGCATTAACACCCACACTTGATTAACATCTTTATCATCACACTAGGTAAATACGTACTGAAGTGGATTTTAAACTTCAAGCAGTTGTAAACATGAGAATAATCACCATTTGTTCAATGATTGGCCCTTCGTCAAGTTCTTCAGTAACAAAGTGAGTTGTTGCACCAATCAATTTCACGCCAGCTTCAAAAGCCTAAAACACGGGGTATTGTTAACCTACCAAGATAGAAATATTATAGACTATGCAACTCAGTGAAGAAACTCATAGATACGAACCTGTTTACAAGGATTCCCACCCTTGAATGATGGCAAAAGGCCATGATGAATGTTAATTACATCCTTCCCATATAATTTTAAAAAAAATCCAGATAATACCTGCGGATACAAAGCGAAGTATTGAATTAACTTGTATACTTGTAGATAGCAAGTGGTTAAGGAATAGCAAGTGGTTAAGGAGTAGTATTTTCCTTAAAAGAAAAGAGTATAACGTTGTTATAATACAAGTTGAACATCCATAGGTTGGTCATTGACAAAATACTCAATCACTCTATAACCCAGTGAGGTATTCATTTTTATTATTATATATGAGATTCATTTGAAGCCAACCTCGACAAGCTTGGGATAAAAAAGCTTTGTTCACTAGAGTTGTATGGTACAATATATCACTGGATTTTATTTACCTGCATGTATCTAGCAAGTACTAGAAAATCAGTATCTTGAACCAAGTCCAATATCTCTTGTTCTCTTTTATCTTCTTTAGTGGTGCCCAAATAATGGTATGGGATTCCGTGCCTTTCAAGAAATCGCATCACATGGGTGTTTGGACCTCTATCATGATTACTGTTTGCAAATGCATCTAAGATCATAATTAGTATCTTGAAGCCACAAATTGATAGAACTGATGAAACTGATCAATATTCACCTTATGACACAATTTATGTGAACTGGAAGTCTTCCATCTTGCCATCCATGCAACAAATCAACAAGACAGTGGTCCTGCATTATAATGACAAGCCAATTGTTTTTGTTTTGGTCAAGCTCGTGATCAATGCATGGAAAAGAGAACAGTTGGGGATGAAATTGAAGGAAAACCTGCTTAGAAGCAAGAACAGCAATCTTATGTCTGGGGTCTAAATCAGGCACCCGAACAACAGATTTTATTGCTTTGAACATCGTTGATAGCTTAAGGAAGTCCTCATCCATTTGCACCCGTGGCCATTTTGCAGGGTCAAATACAAATTCACTGCAAATAAACTTTGGTGGCTTAAATATCAAATTGATCATAGTCATCAGACCTACCTACAAGCAGCAGAAGATTTCAGGAAAGATCATTTATACTAATTCTCTTTTGGTATTGTTGTGTCCAAACCCATAAAGTACCCCTTCACTATCCTGTCATCCTGAACATATATGTACTTACCATTTGATAAAGAAGCATTTAGGTTCTTCTTTGCATATCCAGTAAAACTTTAGATCCAACTTTCCGACAGGAGAGTAAATTGGTGCACTAGTGTGTAAGACAACAATTGCTCATAGGGTAATAGAGAGCAATCTTTTAAAAGAACCATATGGTACGAGAAGGAAAATTGTAAAAGGTAAAAACCAAATTATCCATAAATTTGTAACTAGGAACGCCAAGTACTGTAAAAATCATCCAAATTTATTGACAAAATCTAGGACAACATACTGGATGCTCCAATTATTGTGTTGTGTATTTATTTTTTCCAAAATTTTAAATTTAGTCATGGGATTGCTGAAAATTGAAAATGACCTTTCTTTCTTTTTTCCCCTCTCCAAGTATGAAAATTTTGATACCCCAGATGTATTCGGAATAATACACATTCTTGAGGAAGCACATTTGAATTGAAATTCTGCATATTTTGTAAACTACAGAAATTGGCAAAAAAGACAAACTTTACAAATTTCTCCTAATACATACCTTCTTGAATAAAAGACTTGTTTCTTGTGGGGCACAAAAATATCAGCTGCGAGTATATTCCCGCCTCTGGATGCGATACAATCGGATAGTTTGGCAACAATTCCCACCTCATCCTACCACGAATTAACAAAACCCAGACTAGTTAATTATCCATAAGGACTTTAAAATGGAAAAAAGTATGATCTTTAATAATCCAAATGGAATGAATTTGTGTGAACTTGCAGTAGTTAATGTACATATTTCCAGTACATATAGAGAGAGAAAAGAGAGTTACTGGGCAGTGAAGGACGTGAATGCCATGGATGAGAGTTGAAGATTGGGAGGAGGAGTCAACGACGGGGATTTCTCCTCCTGATATACTCAATGATTTGAATGTCCTTTCTCTCAATCCTCCGTGAAAGGTTGAACAACACACTCTTCCTAGCCCCCTCATCTCTCTCCCTCCAGCTTGGGGCCTAAAGCCACTATTTTTTCTGCAGTTGGAGCTCAGCTGACGACTGACGGTACTTGCCGTCTGAAAGTAACGATGTCGTTTATACCAAGTTCGGATATTTCTCAATAAATAAGCCTTTTTGTTTTTCCTTTTTCTTAATTTAAGTGGAGAAATGATTTATAAGTTTAAAATAATAAAAAATAATATATATTGTGAATATTTTGAGTCAATTTTTTTAATAAATTAAAATATTATTATTTTTAATGTTTAATAATTGTTTAAATAGTTAAGAATTTTATATACCTTAACTAAAAATTGATCCTAAAAACGTATTTATAATTTTTAAAATAGAAGAAGTAATAATTTTTATTTACTTTTTTTATCAAATAAATAATAATAAATAAATAAATTTAAGTTGTTAATCGTATATAAAATGATAGTAAAATAATGACATATCTTACTCAATATAAATATTTTATTAACGACATATTATAATTTTAACTTTACTTGTATTTATATTATAAAATCTTTCGTGGAGGTTTTGGTAATTTTAGGTTAAGTTTATTAATTTTTGTTCCTTTTTTTTTTATCATTTTAATTTTATTTTTGTATGCTTTTTATTTAAATTTTTATATTTTTATATTTTATCCAATTATGCCACCGGATAGTGTTTACATTAACCGTATATCAACCTTTTAATTCGGTAATAAAAGCTAAGTTTTTTTTTTCAAAAAAAGAATATGAGAAGTTTTCATTTCCCATAACTGCCCTTTCTTTCTTCCTATTTCCAGAGTGTTCAAAACACAGCATAAAGAATTTACACTGGGAAGGATTGATCACAGTTCACAACTGTGTTGATTCATTCTTCTGTTCTTTAACTTTCTCCATCTAAGCTAGCTAGCTGCATATAACCAATGATGCCTGTAAGTCTCCCTCTCATCCCTAATTGGATCTCATATCAAAATTATTTTAGGGTTCTAATAAATGTACACGTAGGTTTCTGATCTGGGTATGATGTTGTTTAGTTGAGGAGGCTAATAGAGGTCGAACCACCGAGCCCATTAAGGTACATAATCGGAGCAGCCATCATGATGATCGGCGTCGTTTTGCCGGTTGGTTACATGATGTTCCGCAACAAACGTGTCCCTTCTTCTTCCTCTTTTGCCAAACAGACGTAGGTGTGCCTTTCCCTTCTTTACGAATCACCCAATTTTACTATCTGATTCATATGTTCATATGGATTATGGGTTTGTTTTAATTGGAAGGTATTAGAATAGCATTATGTATGTATATTTTGATTTTGTTGATTCAGGAAAAAAGTTTTGATATAGACGGCATTGCCAAAAATTATAGGCAGCATTGGATTTATTGGTAGAGATCCTGGACTGTGTTGATGAAAGAGCAGAGCTGCACAATGTGAATGTAAATGCTCCAATTTCTGATTTGTGGTTGCTTAGGAATTTGAATTAATTTACGGGCTTCTTTTTCTTTGTATTATATTGACGCATTTAGGCACACATACTTTCTTTATATATCTGGTTGAATGAATTTTATTGATCCAGATTTAATGCGGTCTTAGTTGACTGAAATATGGGTCTGGGTCTTATTGCCATGGTCTTCAGATTTGTGGTGGAATGATGGACTCGTTTTTTGATGATTATATTGTTGTAATTCTCTATGTTTTGGTATAGTGTTCTTGGGATTCTACCTATCAATTGATGTGATAATTGATGAAGTATTGGGTCCATCTCATTATATAGATGCTGTAAGATTTACGTGATTCATGAGGCGTGAGAGTTTTCATTTTATGTCATAATAGATACAATTGAGGAAGGTTCATCCAGGAAGAAATATTGTGATATTGGTTATGTCATGTGAGTTGGTTTTAGATATTGATATTGAGCTTTCTTGGTTCATACTTTGAACTGCATTCATGGTTTGTGTGCAACTGGAGTCTTTCACTTGTCAAAGTGCCCAGTGATTAGATTTGGCCACTGGCGGACCAAACAAATGAATTGGAACTTTTTTTGCTACCCGAGTATCACGGGACCTACTTTTGCCGTTTTGGGTTATTTAGAAATTTTGAAGATTTTGTAGAGATTTCTTATTTTAGGGAAATAGGTCTGGAGTTTTGTGCAGCAATGTTTGGGAGATAGGAGAAAATTACTTTCTTTCCTATGTTTGGGAGTTTACGGAGAGAAGAGAAAGTACTTTATTTCATTTGTTTGGGAGGTGAGAAAGAGAAGAAGAACATTGTAATGCTTAGGGCAAGTTTTCTCTTCTCTCCAAAACTCCCACTTTTGCAGAGAGTGAGCTTGTCTTTCTTTGACGTATTCCTAGTTAAACCTTTTATATCAATGGGAGGATGGCAATATCTCCTTCATGCTTTTTCTCTCCAAAATAACTCTTGCAATCAGAATGTTAAGAAAAGGGTTTAGATTGGTTGATAATTATATGACTTCGAGTGTTTCACGAACAATATTTTTGTGCATGTCAAATCTTTGGGTATTTTAAACAGTGAGTGGCACAAAATATGATGACTGACAGTACAATGGAAAGTAGGATTTACATGGTTGTTTTGAAAATTTGACCGGTATGGGTTTATGTTTTCCTAGCTCCCAATTCGGTAAAATAATATGCTGGTGTATTCCTCATACTCCTAGTTAAAATGTATGCTTCAGTTACTTGGAGATCTGATTGTTAAAACCATGCAAGTATAAACAATATGATAGCATCTTCTGATTGTTTAAACTCTAAAGAGTACACAAATCAGGAGAAAAATGTGCAGTCCTAATATACCAATGGAGAGTAATAGTTTGCATTATTTCTCTCTCTCTCTCTTATTTGGATATGTTTTCTGGAAAGTTGGATATGCTATTTGTAGAACTTCTTTGTATGCTCGCTGTTAAATGCATTATTGGAGGTTTATCTTGTGGAACTGAAAATCTAGTTTGGCTGAAATGTTGCATCATTTAATTGACTTCTCTGCCTGCTACCTGTCGGCTTTCGTAGGAGCAGCAAAAAATGAAAATATAATAAGAGTAAGGGATAGGTTCTTGAAAGTGGATTGCAGTCTTGCAGATGTGATTTGTGTTGTGTGATATCTGGTAATCTCGTCTTCCAAGTTATACCTTCATGCCGTGGTGAGGTTTCTACAAAACTGGATTGTTAACTTACGAATGTTGTCTAGCCCTATCAAGTACTGCCAAATAGTCCCGCGTTTACAAAAATATACTGCAAGTGATCTTGTATATTAGTAACAGAGATGGTAATTTATAATCATCTATGCAAACAAATGAGGTGCATCTGTTGTATCTTTCTCATTTTTCTTAAGAATTGTATTAATAGTTTTTTCCTTAAAGACATTAAGGGGTTTTTTGATAAAAATTGAATGAATCTGAATCTGAATGAAAAAAGTTGTTTGATAATTAACATGTCTAAAACATCTTAATGACAAAATTTTATTATTTTATCTTTTTGAAAAAATTAAAAGTTGTTGTAAATTTATTTAATATTATTTCATATAATAGTTAATATTTATTTTTTAAATTTTTTTTTTTATTCAGCCAAAAAAATCTGACTTAGCCATTCAAAGCTCAATCATTTAACCGATTCAGTCTGAATTTTTTTTTCAAAATAAACGTATTTAATGGCTGATCGATTTAACCATTCAGATATATTCAATCCTAAACAAACAATCCCTAAACACTCAAATGATAACTTACGTGGAATATAGGTTCAATATGGGCTAATTTTAAGAAAGAACATGACACTTGTCGTCTACTTTTTATAAATTACTAAATTTTAAACTGTTAGTGTAAGACCCTAACTTTTTATGAATAAAGATTTATTTCTTTTTAAATATTATTATAAATAGTAATGTGATAATTTAATAAATGTTATAGTTATATGTGAGATGTGCAAATTTTACAAAGTAAGCAAGTTGTCATAAAATATTCATTTTGTCGGTAAATATTTGTTTGATTGGAAAATATTCGTACGACGGAGCAATCATTGGTGGACCCCACAACGAAATAACTGTCGAATATAGAAAGCGACAGAAATAATCTTTTTATAAAAATAACGGCAAATTTTTTACCGTTAAACTGTTAAAATAATCGGTGATAAAAGTACAGTAATACGCGTTGTTGAACAGTAACACACGGTATCTCTGATTATTAATGCTTACATAAAAAGTCACTCAATATTCAATAATTACCACAGTAGTGGCTGTATAGTATCTCATATTATTGATTTAATAATTATTATAGTAGCAGCTGCATAATATTTTATATTATTAAATCAATAATTGTTACGACACAATAACTCATGTTATTAAAATAATATTATTAGATAAGTATTATTGACAATATCTAAAAAGTTATGTCGAGTAAAGGGTTTATGTTATCTAATTACGTGTCAATAAGGACATTTTTTTATAGGAAAGCCCACTCTTTTTTGGGAACGATCTGGTTGTCAATGTTGAAATCTATAATATTAATGGTGAATAATTATTGAAAATATTAAAGATTTTGTTGATTAAAGATAAGTGAATTACAAAAGTTAAAGGGGAATAATGCGAATTTGAAAAACTTCAGGTATGCCAAAGTGTAATAAGTTGACCAATTCATGTGAACTTAAATCAACCAATCAGATAGGAGATGATGCAAGCATGATGTAAGCATAACATAGAAACATAAAGATGATGTCACTTAGTGAAAGATGATTGAGGGATTAAGGTGCAATTAACGAGGTATTAAAGTGCAATTAATCTATGTACCAAACTGTAATAAGCCTAGCTCTTAACGTGTAATTATCGAAATTATGTTTTTCTATAAATAGAGAGCTAAGTTTATTAGTTTTTTACCAAGTTATAATTAAAAGTTAGAAAGAAATAGTTCTTGTGAGTATACTTTGAGTATAGTGCAAGATTTTCTCAAGATAATCTCTACTGTTTCAGTCATAACTATTATCCTATTAAGGTAAGTGATATTATTTTCTGCATACTCATAAGGGTTGTCATTCTATTACTTATTAATATGTGAGAATAATCTATATACGCGAACTACCGCATTCTTGGTGAATAACTCTTTATATTTATTATTTATCAAGTTATAGAAATGATCTGTTTACGCGGATTACCGCATGACGAGTGAAAATTAATTTTCAGTTTCGTATATTCTTTTATACTCGTATGAGATATCATTTTTTTTGTAATCATATTTTCTCTATTTATGGTACAAAATTATTATTTATTTCCATAACCTTATTGTTAAATGGTGAAAATCTTTAAAATTAGTAGAATATCCTTAATAGTTTGCGCTTCATCTAATATCGTTTAACTCAAATATTGGTATGAACTTTTTTATTAAATTTTAATTTATTCATCTGGGATACTATTCATGTTGGGGTACTATTCATATCAGGGTGCTATTCATACTGGATTATTATTCACGGCGGAATTTAGTTTTTTTTTTGTCTAAATTATATTTAAAATTTGAATATTAAATATCATTCTTTAATTTTACTTCATAATTGACGACCATGTTGACAATTTGGACATTTTTAAATTCTGAATAAATTAAATTATAAATCTTTAATATTTATCCTTAACCTCACTTGATTCATTAATTATATAACTGTCATCATTTTTATGCTTATATTGTGATCAAAATTATATTTGGTCTATAGTGCAAAAACGGACTGTTGATTGGTATAATTATTATCATGAATTATGTATTGGTATAATCATGACTTTTAATGTTATATATAAAAGTTTATGATGAAAGTTTTATTTGGCTCGTAATGCATAGATAATTGTTGATTTTAAACAATTATTGATTGGTATTACATGGATAAAAAATTGATGATGAATTTTTAAATCATATAAGATAGTAGACATCATGCTCTACTTGACTATTCTAATGAATTGCTATATTCGCTGCAGTTGTTGATCTAAAACTCGTTGTCAATTATATTTTATTTTATTTATAATGTTGAAGGCTAAATATAATTTATTCTTCATTATTTTAGTTATAATATTCTTTACTGAGCTAGTTGAGCTCATTATTTTTTTTGTTCTATTGTTATTATCAGAAAATGAAAGTGTAACTGGGATTAGTCGGATAGTGGAGTAATAGTCCGAGATAGTTACTATAGAAGTATTCACTATGTTGTGAAATAATGTGATAATAACTGTAATGAGACTTAATTTGAGTTTGGATATTATTGTATTATGTACGGTGCAATATTTGTATTCAAACTCACAACTTATATGTTGTCGTATTTTATACGACAATTTAATAGTTGTACATATAAAAATTGTATTTGAATTTTATACCATGTATCTTGACAACTTAAAATAGACTTTATGAACTTATTTTGGGGTGTCACAATTAGTTCGAAAATTAAAATTTTTAAGATTTTGTAAATTAATTAGAACCAAACTAGAACAGAACTTCGTTTTTCTTTCCTCGTGGAATGGAGATATTAGTATACACGTGAATCTCTTGTTTATAGACTATTTCATTCATTTTTAGTCTGCTCATACTTTTTGAAATAGATTTGAGTATATATCTACAGAATTTATCTTAGCAAGAGAAATTAAAAAGAAAAAGAAAAATTGCAAGTTAAATTACTTTTTACAACCAACCATAAAAAATACTCGTGTTATAATTCTTGTATTTGTCATATATTTTCTAATGATTTGATGAAATGATATAATTTTTTCAAATTGATTTTCATAATATTTCTTTTATGCCACCACTACCATACTGATATATTATTCTCACCCGCCCAACATTCAAAATTAAACATATAATGATTTTTTTAATGAAAAATTGTGTATTTTTTAAAATGCATTAGTAGTGGATTGCTAGTAACGACATATTTAAAATTTCATGTCATTTTATAATAAAAAATAATAAATATATATTTGAATTTGAAAGAGAAAAAAAGAATGATCTTTAATTTTGATTTTATTTTTAGAGAACTATAAATAAAAATACGTTCTTAATATCTATAATAATACTTATAAATAGAACTCTTTTTCTGAAATCCATGAAGCTAAATAATTTATATTCTACACATTTTATTTTCTTTGACAAGGGTCCTTCATTACTTTTTTAGAATTGCATTTAAAACCCTTCCAACCTTTTCAATTTTCAGCCCGATCCCGTCCGCGGTTCGCCAAACACACTCGTAAAAAATTGCACATAAATTGGCGCGCATTTGAAATCATTTGTTCAGTAGAGTACAGTCGAATCGGTGGATACTGCTGAGTGAAGAATGGATGACGACGCAGGTGAGAGATCGAGCTTCGTCATCGCCCTCATCGAGAACAGAGCCAAGGAGGTATCCGTCTCTCTTTCCTTCTCTCTCACTCAAAAACACACAAAAACGCACACAGAATGAATGCATGTGAATAAATTTAAGTTAGTATTTCAAATTATACTCGTAGTTAAATTACCGAAGACGAAACTATACTCGTAGCAATTTCAGTTAGAATTTTTGATTTCCCTTTGCATTTATCAAATAGAGCATTCTAGACTGAAAAATTCACCATCTAGTAATCGCTGAAGTATATTTGTTGCTCAAATTGAAGGATTGTTTTGCAATTGAACGAGCAAACTAGAATGATTTGCAGTTTCAACTGTCTATATATGCCAATGATTTGACTGCAGTAAACAACTTTTCTGATAATTTTTGATTTCAATTTTCTGTAACATTTATGAGATCTAAGCAGGAGAGTCTATGATTATATGTATATACTTCTCAACCAGGGAACTTCAAAACAGTCTATTGCTAGTATGATAAAATATAAATGACTTTATTAGAATGATTTTAAAGAATTTTTGGTAAAGTGCACAGAATTGACCTTGACCTTACTGACAACATCAATCCCATGGACAGGTTGGAGTGGCTGCTTTTGACTTAAGATCAGCATCGCTGCATCTTTCTCAGTACATAGAAACTAGTAGTTCATATCAAAATACGAAAACGTTGCTACATTTTTATGATCCCATGGTCATTATTGTTCCTCCCAATAAGTTGGCACCTGACAGTTTTGTTGGAGTATCGGAACTCGTGGATAGGTTTTACTCTACAATTCGAAAGGTAATTTATGTGTGTTATGTGCATGCTTACTTGCATTTGATTTCAGAGTTGATTTCTAAGAACTACGAAAACTCATATTTTGTTTTCTGCAGGTCATAATGATCCGCGGTTGCTTCGATGACACCAGGGTTGTGCTGAACTTCTTATGCACACTTCTGTCCTCGTTAATTGATTGCTGACATGCATGTTTCTTTGTTGTAACTTCCTTGCTATCTGATTCTAAAGGGTGCTGTGCTGGTGAAAAACTTAGCTGCCAAGGAGCCCTCTGCGCTTGGCTTGGATAGTTATTACAAGCAATATTATCTATGCTTGGCTGCAGCTGCCGCAACTATCAAGTGGTACTTCAAACAACTTATAGATTGAAAATTATATATATTTCTAATCCACCTGATATCAAATATAGAAGTTTTAGACAATAGACATATATTCTTGATCATTAACTGTGGCTAGATAAAGTCAAGCTGTTGTAAACATTTTGCTTTAGTTTTATTGGTAGTCGTTTCAGTGGGAACATCATTATTCAATACATTTGATTTTGAATTTAGAAAAGGTCCTTGATTTCCCCCCTAGTTTTCTAATTCTCAAAAGGTGTTATATATATATATATATATATATATATATTTTTTTTTTTTCTGAGTCAACATATAAATTGATATGTATTGTTAAAAATGATTGGGGGTTGGAAAAGCTTGTTATTTGGCCCTTAGTATAATCTAACTTGAAAACAAATACTTTGGCCAAGAAATGAACAACTAATAAGGAGGTGGTAATCCATTTCTTGAAGTTGGTGAATGTTGGTTTCCTTGTCCCAAACATCTGCCAACTTGAAATCAATTGCTTGGCCATGAGAGAAGATTGACCTTATGCTTAAGAAGTTTATTGCATGATTTCTGCTAAAATTGTCAGTGTTACATTAGGTACACTTGTTTACTTGTATACTGCCTAGATATTTATTTATCCTCAATTAGTGTCATTGCACTTTTGGAATAAGAGCCATCCAAAGTGGTTGGAAGTCATAGAACTATGAATGCATAATTCATTACTTGCACAAATATTGCACATTCTTTTTAATTGTTGACAGCTGAGATGTTATTTAATTGCGCCCATAAAGACAAAATAATAACATTTTTGAATATAGTGCATATAATAGTCAGTGTTTATATAGTCAATCAAATGTTTAGATATTTTTGACTAGAGATTCAAAGAACATTTATAATCTTGAAAATTCTTAATTTTTATCTCAGTGAGATTTTCTTTAGACGAAGGTTCCATTAGTTTCATCTTTGCCATTTAAGTTATGTTTTTTGAAACAATATGCTATTGTATAATTATACATCAAATATTTTTCCCACTGTTTACTGTAAGATTGAAGTAAGGCATCTGCTTCCTACACAGGACAGAAGCAGAGAAAGGAATCATCATTACAAACCACTCGTTGTTGGTATGTTTTTCTTTTAATGCATCAGTTAGCCTCTCCATACACAAATTGATGAAAACCAACAAGGAGATTCTTGTCTCCAACAAATTATACAAGGTTTACTGACAGCAGTTGTAGAATACTGGAAAAGGCCCATCAAACTTGTAGTACTAGAAATGGCAGGGAAAAAGTAAAGTTTATCTTTCGAAGATATTTTAGATACTTTTTGTGGATTGTTGAAGCTACTGTAAACAAAAGTGTATATGCATCCATGTTACTGTTGTCATGTATATCCTAGTTCACACAGACCTAGTCAGGGGCGACCCTACACCGGGGGCAGTGGGGTCCCGCCCCAGGGGTTTTTGTGATTTTTTTATATGAATGAGTACCTACATGCATGGTTTAATAACATAAGTTCATAATAATTAATATTCCATTGCGGCAGTTTTGAAATTTTTTGTTGGTAAACTGATTACAGTTTGTCAGAATGCCATTTAGTCTTTCTTTGAAGTTTTTTTTTTTTAAATTATTCCCCTCGTCTTTGTTTCTTCGGTAGAAGGCGGTCTTATCCTCCTTCCTTGTCCTCTTCTCTCTTTAAAAATGGTATAAGAATATCTTTTAAATTTGAAAGTTGACAATCCATAGCGGAGATTTACTCTTTGTAGACAATCATTTACCTTCAACCCCACCCCCTCCCATAAAGGGAATGTAAAGATAAAATAGTAAGAACAAGAAAACATATTAACAAAAACAAAACTTATTCACATCAAGGTGATGATGCTTCTTCCTGTATATATGTAACATGGAAAATCCTTTTTCTCCTTAATTTTTTTTTGAAGTTCTACCAAAAATTCTATAACGTAGATTATAATTTAGTTATTACCATCCAGTGGATTCTCCAAATGTACTTCTGACTAAGGGCAAATAGTCTGCTTATAGATATGTAGGAATTAGATTCAACAAATTGGTCTGTTGCCTTTTCCCCAACACGGGTTTTCCTATGTCCTAACAGCATGTTCTGGAATTATAGTAAACATTATTACTTGTGAGTTTTAATCATTACTTCTGCTTGATATATGAGAATTTTTATTTACAGAAATATAAGTGTTAACTATTGAAATATGCTCCTATGTTGGGGTCTCATCTGCAAAATTGTAAAGGGGTTATTTGTAATTTAGATATGCAACACTGTCTTTCCTCAAGTAAGGATGTCATGTTTTGCAAATACAAAATTTGCTCTTCTAGTTTCGTGTTTGATTTGGCTTGTACTTCCACTTCTTTTGTTACCAGGTTACATTTAATGGATCATTTGACCACATGAATATTGATGCCACCAGGTATACCAACCAATTGATATTTATTTTTCTTTTTGGATACATGTCGTATTATTTATACCAAGTCAATCAGAAATATTAATCCTGTTCAGTGGAACAACATTGTGTTGAAAACTTTTCTTTATAACTTCAAGTCCTTTCCTGATCAATTTGGATGTTAATTAGTCTTTAATTACAGCGTCCATAATTTGGAAATCATAGAGCCCTTGCATTCTACCCTTTGGGGCACAATCAACAAGAAGAGAAGTCTCTTCCAAACACTCAAGACAACAAGAACTATTGGAGGGTATGTTACAAAATGATGAGGTGAAGTGACATATTACACTAGCAGTTTCATAATCTAGTTGAGGCAATGTTTTCATTAGCTTTCTATAATTTCTTGTGTTCTCATCTAGTCTTTTTATCATTTTTTCTTCTTCTTTTTCCTTCCGGGAAGGCGGTGGGGTTGGAGGAAGAGGGAAGGTGCAAAATAAAGCTTATTATGAGATTATGCTTTCAATAGAGTGTTTGACAAAATGCCAATTTGAAAATCAAACTGCTAGTCGTTCTTAGAAAATACATAAAAATAAATATGCTAATTATAATTCCTTGCAATCTAACTGTAGAAAGGGGATAAGGTTAGGCCTGCATTCCATCGGTTCTATCTCTCCAATGTTAGTGTATCCAAATGGCAATCAGTGGAGTAGCCTATTCCCCATACGTACGACTTGAAAGGCTTTATTCCAACAATTTTGGACTTGTTCTCTCACATATTTGACAACTAGTCTTCTGCAGGACCAGACTTCTTCGAGCCAATCTCTTACAACCTTTGAAGGACGTTGAAACCATCAAAGCTCGACTTGATTGTTTGGTCAGTATTAACTTTTTCTTGTTCTCTCGAAAATATATGCTATCCTATTTGGTATTTTTATCACTTTAATTGTATCTGATTATATTAAACTGAATTTGAAATCTACTAAATTTTTGATAAAGAGCCAACCTTAGAGCAAGGCATGGAACAGGCTGTGACTTACGAGTTGATATTATATTTCATATTGCCTATTGCATGGGGATTCCTAGAATGGTCTTGGCTAGTTTTATGAGTTTAAAAAAATAAACCGCTATATGTGCACTATATTTTGGTTAGAGTTATAATATCAAGCTGCATGTATTCTTCATTGTTACAATGCATTACTTTCAAAAACTCCAGAGGAAGGCTAGTCAAGCAATGAGCATACAAGATACAACTTTTTCCCACTTCTGGGATTTAAATATTGGAAGGCGGGAAGATGAGCAGCTGTGCATAGAGTCCCCAAGGGATGATACAAACGAACTACTCAGACCAAGTCACTAGGGTCAACATCAAATCAACTGATTGTTTTCGCAAAAAGTTTTAGGCAAAGACTTGACTAAGATATGTGTTAGATAAACAATAGAAAACGATTAAGAAAATAAACTTGTAGGTAGACAGATCAATTGACTACGTTATTCATTCAAAATGGCCAATTGTCTTTACTTGAACATCAATATGATTGTGTTATTTTAATACATATCATCAGATAACTTTTGGGTTCTGCCCTAAATTTTCGACTGATGGTAGTCTTTGACATGCGCAATGGTTTTGAGAAGCACCATTTGTCTCAAGCTTGGGCTAGTCGACTTAGATAGCTTAGTGTTTGTGCCTCTGCCATGAGCTATATTTTAGTTTACATAAATCGGCCTTTACTCATTGGCCATCACCTTGTAGATTGTGAAGCACAAATATTTCTGTTATTTCCTCTTGTTCATGGTGCTGAACAAGAGTAATATATTAAAATATAGATATTATTGTCTCGCTTATCCTCCTGAACTTAGCTGATTAGATAATTTCTGTTCTAGCAACTTCAGTTTATCCCCTGTGGCTGGGGATACAGCTGTGTTAATTTAATCCGTCAATTTACACCATAATATTCAATTATTAATTCAACTATAGGATGAATTGTTGAGCAATGAGCAGCTGTTCTTTGGACTTTCCCAGGCTCTTCGAAAGTTTCCCAAAGAATCTGGTAAGCATGTGAAAAACAAATTCTGAGAAATGAGGAACCATATACTGTAGATTTTCAGCTGATAGATTTGCAGGTAGTTTTAGAAAAGAGAACTCATTCATGATCTCATCCAGATAGGGTCCTTTGCCACTTCTGCTTCAAGCAAAAGAAAGTTACAAATGAAGTATTGGGCATTGATAATGCTAGAAAGAGTCAAGTTTTGATATCCAGCATTATTCTTCTTAAAACAGCTCTTGATGCCTTACCCTTACTCTCAAAGGTAAGTTATGTTACTTGTTTTTGGCTGCTACGATTTTATGAGTCTTGTGTAATCTGATAAGCCAATCGTTTTCAATCTATTTCAGGTGCTTAAGGATGCAAAAAGCTTTCTTCTTGGAAATGTTTACAATTCCATATGTGAGAATGAGAAGTATGCCTCCATTAGGAAAAGGTATAGCCGTAATCTTGTAGTGTATAATCTTTTATATGCCTGGGCACACACTTAACAGTGGTTTAAAATTTATATACGATACTCTTTTTACCATCAATTAGGAAAAACTTGTATCTGTATATCAAAGAGACTGTACTAGGACTATTGCTTTTTGATGAAATCATGAGAGACTTAAAAGATTTCCCTCATAATTTACTGTATTGAGACTTGGAAACATGCTTTTGAGAATGAAATGAAGTTTATTTATGATATTTGCATGTTATTTTTTTCGTTCTTTCTTCTTCTTACTTTGTTTTGTTAGGCTCCTTTGTTTTTGTTTTGTTTTGTTTTTCTAGTATTTTCGATTTCCAAACCAGTTCTGTCATTGTCAAGCTCCTCTTTCATCTGCATTATTTACTAGTTCAGAAGTAAAAGGGATTTCACGTATTGCCTTATCATTAAAACCTTTGACATTTTAGGTAGATTTGTTTGCATGATTCTGATTTGATTCTTTCATGCAAGTATTTGCGTACTCCACAATAGAGATGAAAATGAGCCTAGCTACAAGAGAATGACTGAGCAGATTGGTGTACTTAATCTCTAGTAATTGGAGAAAGCTTCTCCAATGATGATAGGGGAATTCAGTCATCATAGAAGGTTAAAATAAATATAGTACAATATTCGTCAATCAGCTTATCAAAAAAAATTCTAACAATTTTAGCTAGAGAATGGGGAGTGAGTGTGACACTTTATATTTAAATCTTGTTACTACTTAATAATCCAGTCAATGAATCAGTTGCACATTGTACTCATTGTGCTAATTATTAGTTATAATTATCACGTGGAGGTTAGTTTAGTCGATATCAACTTTGAGTGATCCACCACAACTGTATGTTTTCTTAAAGATCAGGGAAAATTTGATAATGCAAATTTTTAGGTGAGAAAGCTGGAATGGTTCTTGGACCAAAGAGCAATGCATCAGAACACAAATCCGGAAAAACCCAATTTTTTTTTTTAATAGGCAACCCAAGGGGTGTGTGAAATGGCAGATGCCATTAATTAATAATAGGAACAACCTCAAGGTGATTGGTTCCAGTCCCCATGCTCTGGCCCAAACTTATATTTTGCCAATGTGTTCACCGATAGGCATAACAATTGTCTGCAGCTGAGTTTTTGTGCCTGCTACTGCTGGAGATGATGCGATTACGAAAGAAGAAGTAGCTGAAAATATTGAGGCATGAAGTTATTCATGACGGAAATGTTTAGGGATCCAGATCTCCTTTTATTATAGAGGAAAGGTGGAGGAGTTTGGTGAGCATCAGTTTATAGCTGATGGAGAATGGCGGTCACTTTGATTTTGCTGCAAAGGAGATGAAGCAGTGAGTTCTCAATTGGGCCATGTAATTTTAAAGCAAGCCACCAAGTCTAAAACCATGGGTGTCCGACATTTTGTTTCATACTACCAGCTTCAGTAATACTCCCTCTGTGGATAAAAGTCCTTCATTGACTTTTGTGGTCAAATTGACCATTTTTGAAATTAATAATTAAGCACATATATTTAGATTTAAAAAAAACAAACATAGAGATATGTACTAAATTGTATGTAGTCAATTTGACCACAAAAGTCAAGGGAGGACTTTTATCTTGAATATTTGCACAGTATTATGAGTAAACTTATTTTCTAAAAATGTATTGCTTCAGAATTGGGGAGGAGATCGACGAAGATGTTCTGCATGCACGGGTTCCTTTTGTTGCCCGTACGCAGCAGTGTTTTGCTGTTAAGGCTGGAATAGATGGACTGTTGGATATTGCACGAAGATCATTTTGCGATACCAGTGAAGGTGTATTTTGACGAGTTTAATAGTTCTCTAGTTTTTGTCCAGATATTTTACTGGGTTCACTCAAATCAACCTTGATTGACAGCTATACACAACCTTGCAAACAAGTATCGTGAAGAATATAAGCTTCCAAACTTGAAAATGCCATTTAACAACAGGCAAGGGTTTTATTTTAGCATTCCACAGAAGGACATTCAGGGAAAACTTCCTAGCAAGTTCATCCAGGTTGTTTATGAGGTCTATTTCCAAAATCTAAATCTCCTCCAGTTAATATTACCGAATTTATGTGCTTGTGGAACAACATTCAGGTCGTGAAGCATGGGAACAACATACATTGCTCAACACCAGAGCTTGCTTCTGTGAGTATAATGATCTTTAAATTATTCTCCTACTCGAATACCCTATCTTCTGATGTGTAACTATATGGAACCATGTATATGGTGGAGGTACAATGCATTAATTTTTAATGTTTCCTATGACAGAAAAACCTGTAATCAGATAAATAACATAATAAAAATTTAAGTACTGAAGGGAAAAATAACTCGAATGCAATAAGGATGAAAGAGAGGGGAGAGAAAATGCAATGAATGGGCGGGTGAGAAAGAAGAAATGGGTTGAGGAATGGGAATAGAGGGGAGCGTCAGACAAGGTCGCATGCAGTGATGTGTAGTTTGAAAACGTAATCTTTAAGCTCACTTCTCTCATGTACTTTGAAAAATTTATCCTTCATTTGTAATTTTTTCAAACATTTGGGTTTGTATACCTGTCTATGAGGGAACAAGGGGGTTGTTTGAAAAATAAAATTTCAAGGAATTCAATGAGACTGATACTGCAGGGAGGTCATATGGAGCTTTTTTGACATAGTAATACTCGGTGCTGGTCATAAATTCTTCTATTTCATAATTGGGAATATAAGCTGAAATTTGCTTTTGTAGAATCAAGGTGGCGATAAGGCCTTTCTCGTGTCTTTGCTTGTATATTCGTCTGTATGTCTCGATTATCACGTCAGAAACTTCTTGCTTTATTTTTTGCTTTCTTGTGAGCTTGCACTGGTTTAAATTAGTAATTTTCTTTGTTCATGCATGAAATCTGCAGTTAAATGTGAGAAACAAGTCTGCAGCTGGAGAATGCTATATACGAACGGAACTCTGCCTTGAAGGTCAGGCTAAACTTAATGAAGACAGTTATCTTTTTGTTGTATGCTTTATGTGTCTGCTTTTTTTTATTTATTGAAAAACTATTTGTTTCATTTACTAAAGCACTGCATGACTTCTTGATAAGTATCCACATCATGGAGTCTGTGTTTTCCATATTTAGTATCAACCAACTTACCCACTAGTGGAACTCACTTCCTACGTGAACTCTAATTGTTTGATTTTGGGAAGGCGAATATCTGGGTATGAGTTTGAGTGTTCACATTTTTGGCAACCAACAACTTAACAGGATCAATTATCTTATCAGGATATAATTTTCTTTTCCCTTGATTCAAAAACAACGTGCAGTATGTCTATGGACAAACCCAATGTGTTTCAGATTGTTTTCCGGTTATCACTATAATTGAACCCTTTTCATACGTCATGCAGCACTAATGGATGCCATTCGGAAAGATGTCTCTGTACTCGCCCTGCTTGCTGAAGTCTTGTGCCTTTTGGATATGATTGTTAATTCATTTGCTCATATGATATCCACTAAGCCTGTTGATCGATATACTAGACCTCAATTTACAGGCAAGTGTTTTGGTTACTGTTCTTGATTTTTTCCATGATATTAGTATGTGCTGAGATGAGTGCTCACTTAGTCAGGCTACTTGTAGATAATGGACCATTGGCGATTGATGCCGGAACACACCCTATTCTAGAAAGTGTGCACAATGACTTCATTGTAGGTTACACTTTTATCTTCTCCTTTAATGTGATTATTTGATAAAAATCCTTCCTCACTTGAGAACCTTAGGACCTTTCCAATTGACAATCTTAAATGCTAATGCCTTTAGAAACTATTCTTTTGCAGCCCAACAATATATTTCTTTCTGAAGCATCAAACATGGTAATTGTCATGGGCCCAAACATGTAAGATATACTATTGTGAAACTCCTTGACACGGGAAGAGTTATCTGTCAAGATTCGATATAATTTATGGATAATTTAAATATTTGATGTATTTTTATTTATTAATTAGTAGTCATGTAGTTTTAATTATTATTTAGTAATTTTAGGAAGTATTTCAATTCTATTGTAATCACGGGAAGAGTTATATGCCAAGATTCGATATAATTTATGTTTTGGTATTTATGGACAATTTAAATATTTGATGTATTTTTATTTATTAATTAGTAGTCATGTAGTTTTAATTATTATTTAGTAATTTTAGGAAGTTTTTCAATTCTATTGTAATTAGGAAGCTTTTTAGGTAGGTTTTTAATTTCAAATCAATTTTTTATTTCCTTATAGGATTAGGGTTCCTTTTAGTAGTATAAATATGGTGCAAGACTGATGTAATTAGGAAGAACTCATTATTATAACGCTGGTTTATGAAATGCTTGGCTATTTAGTCAATATCCTAAACTTTGTGAATTCCTGTAATTGCAAAGTACGTAGATTCAATTCCTGTGATTGTTTCTATTCTCTTTACCGTCTTCCGCTGTGTCAGACCTCTTTAGCATAAATTAATTGCCATATAATTTCTTTGAAGGAACTAGTATTAAGAGGCTAAACTCTATTATTCAGGACTCGTAGTGCGTATATTATAGTTTTTATGTAATATCTTGTTGGAAAAGTTCATTTACATTAGGTGAAGAAATCTAACATATCAGAAGGGAGAGGAAGGGGAAGTGGTGGTGGATGGGGATGGGGTGTGATAAATAACTCTAAATTCTTCTTTGGTCCTAAAAAGAGTAACAATTGATGTCAGTACGTAAGTATTCTCTCAATTAAATCTAGGGCGCATAAATTTTGTATGGAGATACTCATGAAAAGATATCGATACTCATTATAGCACACCTTTCAAGTAGCAGGTGAGTAGAGCTTATATGGTTTGTAAACAGAGGACCTGTGTCTTAGCCATTGATCATGAAACATAGGCCTGAAGTTGTCCCAGTATCCCTTGGAGTTTCTCCTACCAACTTTGAGATGAGATGCCCGCCTTGAGTCTTAAGGCAATTTGAATCAAATTTTTCCAAACATGTAAAAAACAATTAATTGTTACATTTTTATGCTGAAATATAGGTATATATTGTTTCTGCAGGAGTGGAAAAAGTACTTATCTTCAACAAGTGTGTCTAATAGTCATCCTTGCACAAATTGGGTGTTATATTCCTGCCCGCTTTGCAACTTTTAGAGCAGTTGATCATATTTTTACGAGAATGGGGACTGTGGACAATCTTGAATCCAACTCTAGTACGGTATTTCCTGAACTTATAATGATAAGAAGATACACCACTCTCATTATATCATAGCATTTAACTGAAGTACATGAATATACTTTTGCCTTGCCAACAATGACTGCAGAATTTGAGTATGGTTTTCTTTCATGCTTTTTATTCTTTATTTTCGGCATTTAATGATTGTGAAGAGCTTTAGCAAGAACCTTGCCAAAATCTTTCCGAGCATGCTTTGAGATATTGTTTAATGTCCTTTTACCATTCTGTATAAGTATTTGTAGAAACCATATTATGATCAAACAATCAGTTGATAAATATATAACAAAATTTGATCTAGATACCAAAGGGATTTGATTGTTGGCCATAGTTTGATGATAATATTACAGTTCAGTCTATTTTCGCATAGCTCATTTTCAATAATCTTTCGAGCTTGTAGTGCACATCTAATAATATATTCTTGGTCTATATCACAGAAATTCAAATTACAAGTACTGTTCAGACACAATCAAATCTTTATTACTGCATATAGTCTAGATTACTTCCTGAGTTTATTGAAATACCATGCTAGGGCAGTCTGAAGACTCCAATTATTGCTCCTTCAATTTGTGTGTTGATTTTTGTTCAACTATTTTTCATAGACTAGTGGCTTACTTAAGAGGTGAAAAGTAATATGGGATCCAGTAATTTTGGTTAACTGACAAATTGAATTCCTCATTTCTCCATTTTATCATGGACTATACCATCTTTTTCAGTTGAACATGAGTAAATTTCCTGTCTAGAAATCGCTGTAGGAAACAGCACCTGAGTCATTTTCTTTTAAACTTTTTTGGTGTTTTGGCAGTTTATGACAGAGATGAAAGAGACAGCTTTTATCATGCAGAATGTCTCGCGGAGGTATACCAAATATTCCAATGTTATTCATATGTTTGGAATGTAAGGTAGTCAAATGATTCTGCTTTATTGGTCTTCGATGCTGGACCCAGGAGTCTTGTTGTCATGGATGAACTGGGGAGGGCTACTTCTTCTTCTGATGGGTTTGCAATTGCATGGAGCTGCTGTGAGCATCTATTATCACTCAAAGCGTAACTCCCTGACCTAGTCTTTTCTATTGTTAGAGTTAGAACTGAAAAACCTGCTTACAAGTGTGAAGTGTATAAAAGGCAAAAAGTTATAAAACTGAGAAGCTCAACTGTAGTTCCGTCTCATGCTTATCATTTTTTAGAAAACTTTCAGAATGTTGATGATAATGTACAAAACTTGATGCAATGTGAGTTACTTACAAAACCAGTCAACAAATTGAGCATAATTCCAAACTTGTATATTTGACAAGCGTAGATTCTTGGCTGCAGTTGAGTTCTTGAAATCCTTTAGTATTTGCCGCTAATGTTATCTTTATGCCTCTAGTACAGTCAACTTTATGTCTCTAGTACAATAAACTTTCAACAATTAATAATCATGAGAGGTGAAAAATGTATTTGAGTATTATATTGACCATTTTTTTACATATGTCAATGCTAGAAAATATTAATGTGTACAATAGGGAGTCTTTATATAGGCCAAGTGTCAAAGTGATCAATGATTACCACAAATCATGCTTCTAGAATAATCCTACCACTAATCACTCATAATCAAATCAATCATAGAATCATAGAGGATATGTATATCAATCATGCCCAGCTTGCTACGAATTCTAGTAAGCCCCTAAAGCTTGAGTAAACACATTCTCAAGTTAACTTGTAGAAATAATCCCTTATTTTATTTTTCTCGAACAAAATGGCAATCAACCTCAATGTGCTTAGTTCTCTCGTGGGACGCCGGATTTGAAGCAATGTAGCATAGTTGTCACGACGTCTTGACGAGGCACTGCGATAGTTGACCGTTAGGACACCTAGGCGATAAGGCGCCCACCATAACGTCCATATGACAACAAGTCGTTCATAGCGTACAATTTATACATTATTTATTTTTCTTTAAAAGTACATTGAACAATGAAATTTTATATACATTAAAATCTAAAATATATTTACTAACAATATGGAATGCCATTAAACGCAATTATGTCAACACATGTAAAAAGACATTGCAACAATTATTTTTTTTAAAAAAATAATAAATTATAGGGACCTAGCTGAAAGACAAATATACAAACATGGTGAAATTTGTAAAGTACAAATCTTAAGAACTGAACTTAATACATTACCAAACTATGGGGGACTTCAATGAAATTTTGCCTAAATGATAAGTTTAGAAATATTATGTCCCGATTGTAAAAAATCGGGGAAACAGTCGGAGCGAAGAAGAAAGAAGAAAGAAGAGAGAAGAGAGAAGAGAATACCTGCATCGTCGCCTATCAGAGACTCGGAGTAGATCGCCTGCTCATCAGAGCTGGATGATCAGCAGGACCAACTGGTATAGTCTCTCTCCCTCTCCTTAGTCTCCCTTTTACCGCGAATCGCGACTAGTGTTCTTTACCCAAAGTCGTGTTTTTTTACCCAATTGACATTTGGGTCAATCCATACCCACTGTGGCCAAGTCGTTCACTCAACCAATAAGTTGTTGACGAGTCATCCAAGGCGACGACTTCCTTTCCTTGTCATTTGAATTGCACAGCACCACCAAGTCGCCCAGACGACTTGTCTTCCTAGGTGTGACTAGACGCCTAAGCGTCGCCTAGGCAACGACTTAACAACTATGCAATGTAGAGTGCAACTGCATTATCACACCAAAGTTGCATAAGAACTATCTTGTTGAAACCTAACTCAGTTAACAAATGCTTCAACCATATAAATTCACATGAGTCATTGTTCGATATTCTGACTATGCACTAGACCGAGGCACAACATTATGCTTCTTCCTTTTCCACGATACAAGATTACCTCCAACAAATACACAATATCTTGTAGTAGATCACTTTATCAGTTGAACTCTCTGTCTAGTCAGCTTCACAAAATCCTTCTACTCATGTGATTATTGTAAGACCCCAACTTATTAATGAATAAAATCAAATTTTCTCAAAATATTATTGTGAATAATAAGGGGTTAATTTGATATAATACTTTGGTTATGGGTGAAATGTGCAAATTTTGCAAAATAAGCAAGTGGTTATAAAATATTCATTTTGTCGGGGAATATTCGTTTGGTCGTGGAATATTCTTGCTGTCGGGGAATATTCGTACGACGGTGCAGCCTTGTGTGGGCCCCATAACGGAAAGTGATTGGATGAAGAAAACGACAAGTATAAGTTGTTTATAATTAACGGCGTAGTTATTACCGTTAATACTGTTGGAATACCCGGTGGTTAAAATACAGTAATACGCATGGTTGCACAGTAGCACACGGATTGCACAATATTTTTGAATTATTGATTCTTACGAAGAAAGGCACTACTCAATAATTGTTACAGTAGTTACTGTTCAATATTTTATTTTATTGATTCAATAATTGCTGCGTTGATATTTTATATTATTGTTGTTTCAATAATTGTTGCTGCACAGTTTTTTTCATTATCAGATCAATAATTCATATTATTTGAATAATATTATTAGATAACATTATTGGCAATGTCTAGAAAGTTCTGTCTAAGGAGAGGTTTGGTCATCTAATTGCGCGCCAGTAAAGAGAAATCCTTATTGGAAAGCTCCCTCTTTCCTGGGAACGACCTGGTTGTCATAAATGTGATTCTGTAATATTATTTGTGAATAATTAATTATTGATTCATATGATAAGGAAATATTTATTTTATGTGGATATAAATGAGGGATATATTTTTTGTGGTTAAAAATGAAGGAGTTAATGTTGAGGTTTTTATCAGTATTTTTATTGGAATGGAGGTATTAAAAATCAGGGTTTTTGAGATATTTTGCGGGGGTTATAATTTTTAATCCGACCGTTGGATCGTGGTAATTTTTGGATATGTTATACATATATAAGTTGAGTATATGTCCACAAATTTTGAACCGTTAAAAATGAACGTATGATTTATTATGAATTTTACGAGATGACTGGTTCAGAAATTGTTGAATTTTCGGAGTCTATCATTTTGATGGAAAATTATAGAATTGGTGGGCCCCACTCTTGGTTGGTGAAGAAATGTGCTGAGATTTTTATTCAAATGTGGTGGGTGGGAATAGTAGCAGGTAAAGCCATCAGGTTGCAGGTTAAGTCTGCTTCGGCGTGCTAACATTTTCCTATAAATAGAGGGCTAAGTTAGAATTGAAAATCACACCAGAAACAAGTTTTCTCTCTTTCTCTCTCTAGATTATTGAGTGTATTTTGTGAGTATTTAGATATTTTGAGAGTTTCTATTCATCAGAGCAAGTTTCTTTCAGCCTTATACCGGTATTCCGACCAGAAGTACTGATATTTTGAGGTAAGGGATATTATTTTCTTCTTAATGATATTATTTTCTTCAATATCATTATGCTAAAATATTGATATGAGTTTTTATCAAATTTGGAACTTTTTGTGTCGGGGTTACTATTCACGTATACGGCACTATTCACGTATACGGTACTATTCACGAATACGGCACTATTCACCGAAAAATAAAATTTTCCCTTTTTATCCAAGATGTCTATTATGGTTACTATCTTTGATTGTATCTATGTTTTGATCTTTATTTTTAAATTCTGCTTCACAATTGATTATTATGAAGTATTATTGATCTTGGATAAAATGTTATACGAATCCCTAATATTTGTCCTTCTGTCTCACTGGATTCGTTCTCTTTAAGATATTTTTCATCATCCTCAGTCCTAAATGATGATATTACTGAATATCTTTGGCCTGTAGTGCAAAGATGTATGATTGCTTGATGAATATCTTTGGCCTGTAGTGCAAAGATGAACAGGTGTTGAGATGAACATGACTGACAGGTGATACAAATGAATATATTTGGCCTGTAGTGCAAAGATGAATATTTGGATAAAGATTATTATTAATTGATGTTATAGGGATAAAATATTGATGATGAACTTTTAAATCTTAGAAGATAATAGAATTCTTTCTCTACTTGACTCTTCTAATGGTTTGCTGTTTCCGCTGCAATTGTTGATCTAAAACTTGTTGTCGATTATATTCTATCAGATTTTCCCTGTTGAAGACTAACGATAATTTGTTGTATATTATCTTAGTCATAATATTCTTTACTGGGCTAGTTGAGCTCACCCTTTCCCTTTTTGTTCCATTTTTCTTCTCAGGAGGTGAGAACATAGCAGGATCTAGTCGGGGTATGGAGTGATGGTTCTAGAAAAATGTTTTAGCCGTCCTCACTATTTCTGTAAAATAGTGTTTGAATAATTGTAATGAGGATTTATTTGAGTGTGGATATTGTCCAGAAGACAATATTTGTATTTAAACTCACAGTATGTGTTGTCGTATTTTGCACGACAATTGTATTATTGAAGTTGTAATTTGCTTTCTGTACCATGTATTTGGCGACTCAGAATGAGTGTTGTATACCTATTTTGGGGGCGTCACAATTATGATCTCTAAATACTAATCTGCGGGTTGGAGCACTTTTAAGGTACTTTAGTATCTGACAACAACATCCCAATATGAGGACTTAAGGGAAGATAATAACTGGTTGACCACACTAATAGGGAAAGCAATGTCTGATCGAGTAACTGTAAGATAATTGAGTTTGCCCACAAGTCGTTGGTACCTTTCTGGATTTTTCAGAAGATATCCCCCTACTGTTGTTATTTTTCTAGCTTATGTCCATGGGTGTGTTAACTGATTTTGATCCAAGCAAACCTTCTTCCAGCAAGTCGAGAACATATTTACGTTCTGAAAGGAAAATACCTTTACTAGATTGCACCACCTCAATCCCTAGTCTCGAATTTCTTCATGAAAAAAGATTTCAGTTCACCAATTCCCTGTCTATCATCTTCTGTAATGACAATATCATCCACATACACAATCAACAATATTCTGCCAGCACTACTCTCACGATGAAACAAAAAATGATCATTATTATATCTGAACATCCGAAATTAGAGAATTGCCTCTGTAAATTTATCAAACCATGCTCGTGGTGATTGTTTCAATCCATATAATGATTTCTTCAGTTTACAAACTAGGCATGACTCCCCTTGTGCAATTAAACCAGGTGATCGCTTCATATATACAACTTCTTTGAGATCACCATGAAGGAAAGCATTCTTGACATCAAGTTAATGTAATGCCAGTGCTGAGAGGCTGCCAAAGAAATTAACAGTCAAACAGAATACGTTTTAGCAACAGAAGAAAAAGTATCAGAATAATTAACACCATGAACTTGAGTACCATTTACAACCAACAATTGATGCGGTCGAAGGAGGTATCACCAACTCCCAAGTAGCATTTTTCTCCAAAACAATCATTTTCTCTTCCATTGCTATCCTCCAGCCAGGAAGCGATAGTGCTTCCTTAATAGTTTTTGGGACAGGATGAACACAGATAGTAGAGAGACATTTATGATGAGTAGAAGAGATACCATAATAAGAAAGAGACGCGGAAATAGGATATTGGGTACAACTTCGTTTACTTTTCCGTAGGCTAATTGATTTATCTAGATCAGAATCAGAGGATGATTCTCCAGGAGTTGTTGACAAAGATGAGGTGCGAGCCGAGTCATCACTAGGTGTTTTATCTATATTTGGATGACTATACACATTGGATCTCTGGCACTGGTTTATTATGTGGCATAAAAGGAACATTCGACTTGATGATATAAGTGGGAAACTTTTCATCCAAATAAGACATGAAATGAGGTTGTGAAGAAAATGATGTCAAAACTAACCAAGTAACGTTCAAGTTCAGGAGAGTAACAACGGTAACCTTTTTGGATACGAGAATAACCAACAAACAGACGTTTAAGAACCTTAGGATCTATTTTTGACACAAACAGACGCACACAAAAACATGTGTGGACAAAACAAACAAAACCTTAAAAGAAAACAAGACAGTGAGGAATTTTTCCGCCTAAAACAGAACAAGGCATGCGATTAATCAAGTAAATGTGGTTAAATCAGTATCGACCCAAAATAGTTTTGGTACTTTCATATCAAAAAGTAAAGCACGAGTAACTTCCATAAGAAGACGATTTTTTCTTTTTGTAACACAATTTTGTTGTGGTGTATCAATACATGAGGATTGATGGATGATGCCATGACTAGCCATGAATGTAGAAAATAGAGATGAAAAATATTCAAGAGCATTATCACTACGTAATACACGGATTGTGAGACCAAATTGAGTTTGAATTTCATTCACAAAACTAGAGAAAATGGAGAACAATTCAGAACGATTTTTCATCAAGTAAAGCCAAGTTATCGGTGAATAGTCATCAACAAATGTAACTAAATATCGAAATCCCATTTGTGACACTATAGGACAAGGTCCCCAGACATCAGAATGTACTAACTCAAATGGTTCGCATACCGTTTATTGACCCTAAGGGGATATGACACACGATGATGTTTCCCAAACCGACAAGACTCGCATTCTAAACTAGATAAAGAACTAAAATAAGGCATCAATCTTTTCAAGTTGTACAAAGATGGGTGTCCCAATCGACAATGGACTTGAAGAGGTGAGGTGTCACTTGAACAAGCAATGGCCCGAGGAACATAAACTGATTCATCAAACAAATATAAACCTCTCGATGCATGACCTCTACCAATCATCTTCTTCGTCGTAAAATCCTGAAAAATACAAGAATCAGGATAAAACGTCACGTAACAATTATAAGTTTTTGTTAATTTACTAACAAAAAAAGAAGGTTATATGAAAATTTTGGGTAAATATAATGTAGATGCTAAAGAGAGAGGGGCTAAGATTGGCAGTACCAATACCCTTTATAGTGACCGTGTAGCTATATGCTAAGATCACACTAGGTATAGAGGAAGTAGGACGAAAAAGAGAAAGAGTACTAGATATACCTGTCATATGATCAGATGCCCCAAAATCAAGGATGAGATGTGGTGATGCAAACACTAACATTACCTGTTTGAACAACATACTCTTCTGGAGTCATACTAACTATCTTCTCCCCCGAAGATGTGGGTATAGAGGATGATACTCCAGTATTCGAACTAGCAATTGCATTTACAAATCGTGGATGCCCTAATTACGAAGATGTCGACAAAATCGTTGAATGTGTCCAGACTCTCCATAATGATAACAAATTCTATTAGGATCGGTACCATAAAAAATTTGACCTCGACCACTAATCTGACTACTCCCCTTACCTCCAAAATTACCTCCAAATTACCTCTGCGACCGTTATGCATACTCCCATAACTACTATGGGCAACACCTCCCCATACGAAACCACAAGTGCAGATTTGTTAGATGAATCAACTGTATGACTAGTTTCATGGGAGACACGTAAAACACGAGCAAAAATATTAGTAAGAAATGACACTATCGAGCTACTAAGAATTTGTGAGCGGATAGTCTCAAATTTCGAACCAAGAGCACCAAAAAACCCCATCACAACTAATTGCTCTCTTTGTTCTTGCATTTTTTTGATATTGGCAGTAATAGGGAGCAATAAATTGAACTCCTCGTACATCTTTTTATAGTCTGCAAAAAATTGAGTGAGTGAACGACTGTCACGATTATTCGTGTAAAAATCCTGAGAAACCTCAAACATACAAGCAAGATTATTTTGGCTCGAGTACAAAACCTCTAAATATTCCCACAATTTTTTTACTATATCAATATAAGTGATTAAATCAATAATATTATTGTCCATGGAATTAAGTATCTGATATAAAATCCTGGCATCAACTAGATTCCAAGCCTCGTTGGAAGTATTTGCTTTCGTTAAATGATCACCATGCTATCTACCAAGTAGTGCCAAACGCACAATCTTTCACCACTGTTGATAGTTATGGACTCCCTCCAATTTCTTATCAGCAAGACGATTCAGGGAAGACAACACTTCTATAACACCCATGGATTGCCTAGAATTGGACGCATTTGATATTTGGCTCGTAACAGTATCGGATATAATAAACATCTTGTTCATATTAAATTTGTCTAAATCTTTTCACACAATAAAAATACAATCATGGCTGAAAAGAACGACAAAATGATGGTAACAACCATATGCAAAACCCCTCACAGACCCAACAAATCCGAACCCAAAGTGAGAAACAAACTAATCATTTTCAGCCTCCTTAAAAATAAAGAAACCACTTGAACATATATTTCGGAAGAGCACAAGAAATTAGAACTTGCACTTGCATTGATAAACAGGAACGAGATAAACAGTGTCATACACTATTCACGATGAACAATACTTGCATGGTGAACCGTGTTTTTTTTGGAACGGAGAAAAAGAATAGAAGAAAAAGGAGAGGAATATTTTTTTTTTGAAACCATGGCTATTGATACCATGTGAATGCTAGAAGTGATATGTACAATAGAGAGCCTTTATATAGGCTAAATGTCAAAGCTAAATATGAAAAGTAAATCATAGTGATCAATGATTACATCTAGTCATGCTTCTAGAATAATCCTACCTCTAATCACTCCTAATGATCAATCATAGAATCCTAGAATCCTTTAGATTAATCTTAACAACATACATATATAGTTCTTTACAAAGTAAGACTTTGGACACATATTTTGAGCATATTCTTATTCTTGTTTCTTATTCTATAATAGAACATACTTTTTAGGTCTGGATTAAGACATAATAAATTTCTAAATCCTTTTGAGAATTGCAACTTGAGCTTCTTTACGTCTTAGAATTCCTTGTTTCTTTCCAAAACAAATGAAGAGATCATAATTAGATAAACAATAAAATTAAAATTAAAAAATCTCGCTTTATTATATTGATTCTACTTCAACTTTAAATGCTTATACATATTTAATACTATTACATGTGTAGGATATTCATACATCTGCCTAATTTTCAGTTCAAGGATCTGCTTGATTTTTTTTCAGGTATACTATATTTGCCACCCACATGGAAAACCTATCAGAATTAGCCACCATCTACCCTAACGTGAAAATTCTTCATTTTCATGTGGATGTCAAAAACAACCGCTTGGATTTCAAGGTGATACATGATGAATATTTATTTCCTTTACGGGATTCATTTGCTTTGTGGAGCTTTCATACTTATTCTGATTCACCAAACCAGTTTCAACTAAAGGATGGATTACGGCATGTACCACACTACGGTCTTCTGTTAGCAGGAGTGGCTGGATTACCAGGCTCAGTAATCGAAACTGCAAGAAGCATCACATCAAAGATTGCAGCAAAGGTGATATAAATTGTTTCGTGATGAGATATTTAAGAAATGTTAGATTTTCAGACCGTGCTCTACCTCAGAGCCTTAAGTTTCCGGTTCTAGCCTTAGAATTTTTTAAAGTTGTTCTAAAACTTCATCAATCCGAAAGGACTAAGCTTCTGCTCGATCAGCTAACTATTGTCTTTAAGCTGGTTCATTGCCATGTGATACACTGATACGTGCAGCTTGAGGATTGTGATTCCCAGGTTGGGTTGTGTTTGTGAGTTTTGTTTAGGAGGGAAGGGAAGGGATAAAAAAAAAAAAGTTTTTTCCAACTTTTGTTGGAAAGTAAGAACAACTTTCCTTTCCCATCCCTTACTTTCTCCCCCAAAATAAAACTCACAAACAGGGGGCTAATGTGGCTTAAGAATACCTCCTTCCTGCGTCTCCTATTCTGGAAATGACTAAGCTTAAGCTCAATCTGATAGGTCTTTTCCTTGTGATTGCCGGATCCTGTAGCACGGTTCCTTGGGATCTCCGGTGGAATATGAAGAAACTTTATCCAACTCTGGATTCATTTGCGAACATTTTAAATAGCTTTTGATAGGAATAGAACTGTGTCAATGAATTATTTGTTTTATTCAACTATTTTTGATCTTCTGTGATAGTATATATACAGGAAGTGAAGAGAACGGAAGTGAACTGTGAACAGTATCATGGAATCCAGATGGCTTACCATGTAGCTCAACGGCTGGTATGCTTGAAATACTCCAGCCAAGATGAAGATTCCATTCGACAGGCACTGCAAAATCTAAAAGAGAGCTATCTTAATGGAACACTCTAAAACGTTGTACTTGTTCAATCACACATTGTACTTGGCTTTCCCTTTCAGCAACAAGAATGTCAGGAAGCTTAGCCAGGGAAGCACATCTTTCAATTCAATAACAATTGTCATCGGCTTGGACTCCGTCCCCGTTATATTGAAGTAGACATGAAGATACTGAACACAATATTAGAGGCAATTCCATGAATAGTAAAATTTGGATGTATATAGCATTAGCAATTAGAATTAAGTCTGACTATTCATTCATTTCTAGGAATTACATAACTATTCAATATTGTTCCACTATAACAACATTATTTTTCAATATCGAAAGTATATAAAAACTCGTGAAATTGTTTAACATTCTAAAGGATCATCTGGCTTTTTTTGGAACGTGAAAGTTCAACCTGCATCGGCAAACAGGGAACATACCAATCTACCTCAATTTAAACTTACCTAGTCATGATTAATCAGTTAACTTTCTATGAACACCATCGTCACCACATCTACCGTCTTGCACACCTCGTAAATTACAAAACTTTTAGGACCCAAACACAGACCTCATAAATTACAAAACTTTTAGGACCCAAACACAGTACCATAATTTTAGTACCTTAATAATTGAAAATATTTTATAGAGAATACGATTCACAAATCTCAGAAACCAAAATTACCAAACTCTTTAGAACTCAACATGTCTTCCCAAAAAAACCAAAACAAGCAACCTAGGAAAAATCATGCAAAGCCAACATAATTATCGGTAGCGGCGGAGGGAGAGGGTGTTGTTCCTCTTCCAAGTTGCCCTGCGGGAAGGCCGAGCCTTGTGGTTGAGGTGACCCTTTCCACGTAAACCCCTGTATTTCTTTCCAGCAGAAGTGAGCCCACGTAGCTCTCTGTGCTTGTGAACAGGATTGCAGATCCAGTTGATCCTCGGGTCATTTCGGATGGTAGTATGTGCAGGATCAACCAAGATTACCTCAAAGTACTTGTAAGTTGAGTCCTAACATCAAGGAAACTAATGTAATGACCACAAATTAAAAATTATATGAACAAGAATAGAACAGAATGCTCAACTAAATGCTGTACCTCGTTGATCCAGTATGAGTTGACAACTCTAAGACCACCCAACTTCCGACCAGCTCGCTCCTCTGCGACTGATCTCTTGCTCCTCTGAAATTTCAGTTGAGTAACACCTTGATTTGTAGGTTTACCATAAACAATACCCTTGGAAACAGGCCTCTTTCGGCCACCTCGTCTGACACGAACACGGTAGACCACATAACCCTGTAAATAGTTTCATTAGCATCATCATCTACAACACCATTAACTGAAAGATCTTATTAGTGGAATATAAGATATTTAAATGACGAAAAGATTACTACCAAAGCTACATCTAATAATGCATATACCAATGGAAGCAAGCAAGCAGAACTATTGTTCTCAGCTCAGTAAGAAACATAAGTTTTCCACCATATCAATTACACATTGGTCATTTGCTTGATTATGAAACAAACTTGAAATAACAGTTTAGTAATTACTCATGATGGATGACAAGGGTGGAGGAAGGAATAAAGGGGATTTAAAAAAGAAAATTAAGCTTAAAGCCACAAAACACAAGGCTTAAATTCAATAATATAAAATAATAATCCCATAATGATGAATTACAACTAAAATAGGAACAAGAAAAACCCTAATATTTGATGACCAAGTAAAATACTAAGTAACCTAATTAATAAAGGAAATAAAATCCTAAAAATTATCTACTGCCTTAAATAATTAATAGTCTAGAATATTATACTAATATAATTATACATATATATATATATATATATCCTAATCTTAATTCTTATCTACTAAATAAACTAATTACAATGAAATCATCCATAAATAATACTCCCTCCGTCCCAGAATAAAAGTCCTTATTACTATTTTGAATAATCCCATGTTAAATGTACACTTTCTTTTAATAACCAATTTTTTACATTCTTTCTTACTATACCCTTAGCATTAAATATCGAATATTTTTCTTATTCTAATTCTATCTCCATATTCAATAAGTATAATTAGTAATGTGCTGAAAATATTTTGAATTAAAAAGTTAGAAAGTCATTCTCTCACCTACATTGGAAATGATTAATGACATATTATTATGAGAAATTTTGTTATTTCATTCCTCTTCTTAATATGCGTGAAAAGTCCACTAGGACTTTTATCCTGGAACGGAGGGAGTAATATATAATAATTACCCAACTATATTAAATTTCTTTTGCTTCCAGCTTCATTGACCCAACTCCCTTTTCCCCATAATCCTTTTAATAAAACCTCGTCTGAAACATTAAATTAGTTTAAAACAAACCTTCCATACTGGTATAAAATTAAGACCCTCTGCATAACCCAACAAGCATTGGACAACATGTATAAGCACCAGCTAACACGTAACTCAAAGAAAGCTAAAGAAAGCCACAGCACATGGATCCATCATCATATGACTAAATCTTAAGAGAGCTACAAAGAGAAAGTAGAAAAGGCATATCATTGTCACGAAATGTATAAAATTTATTTACAAAGGTGTTTTCTTTTTAATATATACTTATATCATCATGAAAGATAATCATCACAAACAATAAAACTCAGTCAGAGCTAACAAATTTTTTTTTTTTTTGAAAAGTAAACAATTCATTAAATGCGCCAAAAAAGGGGGAGAATACAAGTCCACACATGGTACACGGAGCACAATTAAATCCAACACTTATTTCAGTACTCCATGAAAAGGCACAAATTACTAAATTACATGCATGATAAAATCAAAGTTGCCAATACAAAAGATATGGGGGAAATGACAAGAAAATATAAATAGATGGAATTGTGTAGATATAAACATAATATATACATATATATTATGTATTTATATTCTTCACATTCCATTTGAATAAAATGTCATAAATATTCCCCTCTATAGAGCATGATAATAGCATGAGGTACACAGTGAGTGTCTTCATGGACTGAAATCCCCCACTCCCCACACAATCAAGAATCAAGATGAATATATTTCAAATTGAATAAGCAATTCTGATCTATAAGCTAACTAAGAGGTCCATTTGGAAGACAACTAGTTAAAGTGAACCATTCCTAATAAATTATATAGCTTAACACTAGATTCATATCAGTAAAATTAAGCAGAAGATATAAAGCATTGATCCTAAATACAAAACACTTTCAAATCATCAAATGATATTTATAAGAATAAAACATATTATGTATAGAAGATCCAAGTGAGGTGCGTGTGAATGAGGGAGTCACTAATAAGTTACACGCATTTCTGAGTAAAGACCATACCTGCTTGGCCTTGTAGCCGAGGCGACGAGCCTTATCGGGTCGGGTAGGGTGAGTGACCCGAACAATGGAAGGAAGTTGACGGTACTCCCAACACCTAACCCTCTGCAGAAACCTCATCACATCCGATTGCTTCTTCCTCCATAGCTCCGACACGTACGTGTATGCCCCTTTTCATTATTTGTAAACATAAGTAGATACACATATCTATATATTTATACATCAAATTAATCTAATTTAAACATTTAATTGTGAAATGGAAAAGCCCATAGAAGAAATTGATGAAGGTTGTAGAGTCAAGTAAGTACCCATTGGATCAGAACTGCTGCTAATTCCAGTCTCGGCAGCTGAAGAACTTAGAAAGTATAAGATTAGGGCTTGTGAAGAATCCCTACCAATATAAGGGAGGGTCTGGCTTTTAATCCTAACCGTTCGGTTGTGCGGAAGTAAAAAATTCATCGTGAGATCCTTGTACCATTACGTTGCATTATTTTCTCAAAAGACTGAGGATACGTCGTCGTTTTGTACAGGTAAGTAGTACTTCAACAGTAGTGTGTTATTATAGGATGATATTAGTATAAAGGTTATTTTTTTTTGATAAGTTGGGTAATTGGCCAATAAAATACTGATACATATATAACTTAGTATACGTATCAACACTTTATTAATCAATTGATCAATTTATTCAAAAATAAATTCCATACTAACCACTTCCGTTATTATATGTTACTCGGACAAAATTAAAATTACACCCATCAATCCTAATCCTCACTCCATGTCTCAACATCTTGAGATTCATGGGGGTAGTTCATGGATGGCGGGCGGCAAAGAGGTTGCAATTGTTATAAAATTGGGATACAAAAAGAATTGGAGGGATGAATCTTCAACAAGATCAATTATTTTTTCAAAAATATATAAATGGATTGTAACTTTATTTTTTCAATTTTTTTGTAGTGGTTATTATTATTAATTTTTTAATACATAAACATTGACAAAATACATCTTATATAAATCAAGAGAGTTGAAAAGATTGACAATTTGACATGCTAATTTTGATAAATAAAAAAAATCACCACGGTTAAAAAAAGGAACGAGAGGTTGTTAAAATCAAAAACTTTAAAGAGCACAATTTAAAAAATTAATACTTTCAAGACTAGATTGGAATTTTGTGAAACTTGGGGGTCAATTTTGCAGTTTGCCCAAAATATAATACAATCATCAATCATGTACTCTGTTCAGCACTGTTTTTTGAGTTTCAAAATAGAGAGAAAAGAAAGGAAATTTAAGGAAGACAATAAAAATCCCTTGTATGTGAGTTTTTAGAAGAGGGAAAAGGAAAGAGAAGGAAATAATTTTTAAAAAAACTTTCTCCCAAAAATTTCCTTCCAAAGTTGGAAAAATTTGGAAGAAAATTTGCTAAACAGTTGCTCTCAAACTAAAATACCAAAATAACCCTCGTAATAATTTCTAAAATATAATCTCACAAGGATAAAATAATAATATATTATTTTAAATTAAATTTTCCTTCCAAAATAAATTTCCTATCCTTCACTCTCTTTTCTTTTAAATTTTTTAAAATCCTTTCTTTTTTCTCTCTCTCCAAACTCATAAACCCAGTGTACGAGGAGGGGGAGTATTAGGTAAGAGAACCAACTAGTTTGTTGGCCAAATATGATTTCAGGCTCCAGAAATTTGAAGAAACCAAATTTAATTATAGCAAAATTCTAACATTAACATCCGTAGTCTTCCTAAATTAGCAAAGCTCCACAATAGCTAGCTGTCGCTTTTCATACAACAATAAAACAATCACATAGTTTAACCGCAAGTTCTAGAGAGTTCAAAAATCAGAATGATGATGAGATGCTTGCTTGCTTTCAACCCTCACAGTAGACTAGTCAACACAACCTCCTTTTTAAGATATGCCGATAATAGAGACAACTGCAAATACATATCCCAAAAGTCAGTTTAATGAGCCATGTAAACAAGTGATTCCCGGCTTAAATAATACAATTATTATAATAAATTAGAAAATGTTAAACTAGAATAGGAAACAAATAAAATTGGACATTTGTGTTCAACTGAGACGCATGGAATTTGATTATTGGTAAAAGCCCAGTTCCGTAAGCAATTCCACTTGAACACACACATACATGGGTATGTACACATAGCTATGCCATTCCTGCCAGACGGCAACATTCTATATTGTCCCTGCCCTCTCAAATCTACCCAGCTATATTTTAGTGGCATAAATGGTATTGTACCAAATCTCTTTATTCAACAATAATATTTTTATCTTTTTCAGGAAGTGTTCATCAACGCAGGTGCTGCAACAGAATGATCTTCACGAAACTCAGTTGAGGACAACCTGATACTATGATGACTTGAGACGTAGAACAGCTAACCATAGCTTCCAATGAAGAACTGAGCTTTAGGTACTCTACCAAAGTCATGCCTACGTGCTTCCAATATCCTTAAAATTTATCTACGCCTTTAAATATTGAGACGACATAACCAAGATTGAACAGAATGCCATGTTATTAAGTGCCTCCTTGGACATTCACTTGAATCCATTAAACCTCTTTAGGTTTCCCTATTCTGCTTTTAGGTACACCAGCACTCTCCCTCTCTACCTTAGATCATGTATATATAGAGTTGTCTATAATGTTTGTATGCTTGTTGCACTATCCAACTATCTCCCTCCAATTTCCCTCTTTAGTTTTCTCTCCTTCTAGGTTCACCACCTCTCCATCTCTAACCTACAGAATAATGCGTATACACATAATTTTCGAATGGTTGCTGCACTATCTCCCTCCAACCATCTCTCTCCAACTTCCTTGGGAACGAGATTTTATACATGCAAGGCGTCGAGAGCTCCCGGTATAAAAATTTGTTGGTGCAATGAATGTTGAAAATTTTGTCATCTCCCTCAAATTTACTACTTATGATCTCCAAACTTCCATACGAGTTGAATCAAGAATGCCCATCTTTCTTTCTTAATCTGATTTATATTCATTCCTAGTGAAAGCTCTTAGC
This sequence comes from Panax notoginseng, assembly GCA_016801055.1. NCBI lineage: Eukaryota > Viridiplantae > Streptophyta > Magnoliopsida > Apiales > Araliaceae > Panax > Panax notoginseng. Next base: position 3,949,080 of record CM029020.1, read on the forward strand.
TTTGAGTTTTAGCTTATGCTCTCTCACACTCAAGAAAATAATCATGGAATTGAATTTTCAAAACACACCCCAATCAACAGTTAAACCAGTATAGTGCTTGATCAGTGATTAAAATTGTAACAAAATCAAGTTTAAGAAGGAAGCTTATTAGGTCATTTGCTTCTGTAGCAATACTGATTCAGACTCAACTAAGCAGATCATTAACAAATTTTAATAACTACATACTAAAACAGTGCTGCATAGCAATTAAAGTGAGCAGAATAACTGATACCTCATTCTCTAGACGGCCTGTGAAGGAATCATCCCAGTTTTTCTGGCATAGGCGAAAATACCACCCGCCTCAATAACGGGGCCAGCATCCCCAATGGGCTTCAATTTATACTCTTTTCCTGTTGTATGATTGATCAATAAGCTCTGTCCAAGCTCAATTGTAATCACATCTCCAGTCTTACACTCCTCACAAATCCTCACTTCCGATTCCAAAGGATAAACCTCTCCAGTAGCCACCGAATTCCTGAAAAATATCCTAGCGTACGATTCCGCCACCACCGCCGCCACTCCGGCGGCACCTAGGGCGACAGGGGCGTGTTCGCGGGATGAACCGCAGCCAAAATTGTCGCCCCCGATAAGGATTGAGTACTTGGACTTGAATTCGCCAGGGTCCATGAAGCGTGTCTGGTAGGAGGAGGGGAGACCAATTAGGGCGTAGGATCCGAGTTTTTTGTATTCATCGGGGTTGGAGGGAACTAAGGTTAGGTATTCGGCGGGGATGATTTGGTCGGTGTCGATATTGTCGCCGACAACGTAGCAGACGCCATGGAAAGTCGTGACAGGGGCGGTGGAGGCGGTGGAGCGTGGGCGGGAGGTGGTCAGTGGTCGTGGGTTTGGAGGAGGGCGGATAGGTTGGGAAATGAAGGTTTTGAAATAAGGGTGTTTAGGGGTGAATTTGACGAGGTTGGAGGAGGGAGGAGAGAGAGATGATGAGTGACTGTGAGTGGCTGAAGAAGACACGAAGATAGCGGGATGGAGAGGTGAAATGGACGCCGCCATTGATGAGGGAGAGAGATCTGAAGAGAAAGAAATGTCAGTGATATTCCTATTTGTGTATATAAAAAAAATTATGAATAACAAATACAAATATATATAAAGTAAATTATTAATTTTTTTATATTTCTACATAAAAATCATAACTATACATTTATATTCACACTTTTCATGTCAAAATATTAATTATTTTATCTATGCGAGTATATAAAAAAGTAAACTATTTGTTAAATAAATAATTAATATTTTTTTCCTTTTAATTTAATATAATTTTTAATATTTAATTTTGTCTTTACATTTAATCAAAATATGTTACTTAAACAGATTTTTGTGTCCATGAGAGTTTTATAACTTGACCATAAATAAATTGTCTGCCTTGGTTCTCCACTTGACTTGTACCGTTTGCCAAGTTCTCTATATAATTGAATTGATTGACTTGCATTTTAATTAGTTTAATTATGAGAAATTGTTAAATTCACAACATAAAATATTATTTCTTATAGGATCAGTTTTCACGTTCGCTATACACCTACAGTGATACTTTTATTATAAAAATAACAAAAAATATTATGAATTTAATAATTTTCTAATTATGTTGTCTTATCATTTGCGTAATTTACAATTTTAGAGTAGGAATCGCTAATAACTATGGATCAACATGTGGTTGTAAATACGTACTGCCATATCGGACCAGTGATTATCCGGAATTAGTTTGTTTTTAAATATAAAAACGAATCTGCTATTAGAATTATTATTATTATAATTAAGTTATATAATAATTCGAAAAATAATAAAACAGACAAGTGATGATTCAATAAGAGAAGGAAATGTTGGACAGGGCAGGCGGCATGATATCCGGTGGCTGCATGAAGAGAACGAGTCAGTCACCGCCCTACCCACAAGAAAAAAAGAATTGAAAAAAAAGGCTCAGACAAATGGAATGAAGTAGAAACCGTTACCGTCAGTTACGCACACTGCCTTTGCTTACGTACGTCCACACTTCACTCAATTCCTGTCCAACCCACCTGTTCGTCCTGTCCACTATTATATCAACTTTTCCTCTTTTCTTTCTTTCTTTCTTTCTTCTCCCTCAAAATCACCCCCATTCTTACCCATTTTCAGATCCAATTATTAACCTCAGATTCTTCGAGCTATCCCTCCGGTAATCATACTACTAAATTTGGTAACAGTATTTAAATTTGTATGTATTTGTTTTGTGGTTTTGATTATTGATTCAACTTTTCTTCTGATTATTGCAAACTTAATCTCATAATATGGATTGTGCCAATGTTTTTCTAAGCGATTGTGAGACATATATATGCAGCATATTGTTGAGAAATGGTAGGTATTATTATTATTATTATTATTATTATTATTATTATTATTATTATTATTATTATTATTATTATTATTATATTTTCTGTGTCAAGTAACAAGTTCAAGATTTATATAAGAATTCCTCGTGATGCCAAGAGCTTTTTAGCTTTTTTTTATTTGTTTGTTTTAACAGAGTTTAAGTAAGACTTTGTAAAAAAATAAATAATTAATTAATTCAAATAAAGAAATGCTCATGTTTGTTTTTACTGAGGTCAAGGCTTCATTTTTGTCATTTCTTTTCACTTCATAGAAATCATTGTACCCTGTAACATAAAAATTGAGTCGTTAATACTTATTTAATTTTGTTTTTGTTTGGGTAAGAGTGCAGAGGAGAACTTTTCGCCTTGTCAAGCACATGCATGGGATGTTATTAGTAAGATGTTGTAAGGAGGGGAATATTGTAAGAGTTAAGTTTTTTGGAATGAATGTTTGTGAAAATGATTACATGTTTGGAGCCTCTGGAATTTTTCTGTACAAACATTTTATTGAATTGCAGGGTTTGAATTTGATGTTATTCATTAACAAGTTCCCCAATTAGAAGGTGATATGAGTAAGTTTTGGCGCCAAATCTTTATCATCCTGCTGTTCAGGCTTGATTGGAGAAAAGTGTTTTTCGTTGGAGCCATTATTACGATAGCTGGGGTTTTGTTTCAAATTTCTTCACTTCCATATCCTTTCCTATTGACTCCATCTCCATCAATACCAGTTTTAGCATACAAACCGTTGGATAGGACCACCACTTTTAGTGAAATCACTGCACTGAGGCACAAGGATAATTTTGACGCTGCACGTTTTGGCCCAAGAATTATTTTACTTAATACTGATGCTGAATTGAACCAATCAAGGACAGCTGTTGATGTGGGAACAAAGTTTCTTAGGACAAGCGGCCGAATTAAGGAAACTAAACTAAAGGTTTTAGTTACTCCTCCACTGCCACCTCCTGTTAGAACTGTGTCCCGTCACTCATTGGTAAGATTGTTGAGTTTTTAATTATGATTTGCGTTCTTTTTACTTGAATCGTGATATAATTTGAGAAAGGTTATTTGAATTTGCAGAGATACACAAGGTCCTTGACGCCAGACAAGGCACTACTGTATGCTAAAAATGAGATTGTGAAAGCCTCAATTGTCATTGATGATCCAGACCTATATGCCCCTTTATTCCGCAATGTCTCTGTTTTCAAAAGGTACATCCGACTGTGCTTACATAACGTTTTTTTGTAGTGATCTGTTAACATTGTATTTGATTATAGTATAAGTTGTTATGCATTATGATATATTTGAAAAATGTATTAGAAGGAAGATTAAAATTTTGTTCGTGTAGGAATAACTTCAACAACCTTGGCAGTTGGTATTATATTTTATGTGTTTTGGATTTCAGATCAGTGAAGATTATTTAATTTTACATATTACTAACCAGTGGCATGATTAAGAATAGTTTCACTTCAAAGCTGTGGTAGCTTGTAAAGCGCTCATTTTGCATCCAAGTGAGTTGTAGGGATAGATACTCCATTTATAACCAATGAAGGTTTTTAGGCTAATCATAGAGAAAATATCGTAAGATTTTCATTCATGATTGTATTCTACAGTTATTATTCCAGTCTATCTTATACATTTCATTCCATTTAATTTAAATTGAAGTCTAATTGTTTTGTTCTTCTCTACTATATTTCTTTTTCTATTAAGCATGACCTCTAGGAAAGATGTGAGCCATACTATTCACAGGGTCAATTATTCCTCCATATATGTCTTGGCCATTTTTGCTCGTCATTGTGTATCTCTAGATCATTTATGATATATCATATTTTGAACAGAATAATTTGACCAATTTATAAACTTGTATGTAATAAATCTTTGCCGAGTTAGAGAAGTGGTTGATCATATTAAGTTTTATGATTACCTTTTCTAGGGAATTTTGCTACTAAGGTAATTAGAAGAGTCATTTGAACATAATTACATTTCCAATTTTTAAGTATATGGAGAACCTCTTAATAATTAAAGTGGTTTTAAATGGCTAGTTTGGGTCTCTTGAATCAAGCCGACACCTACAATGTATAACCAAATGTATTGGCAATAGACTAATATTTGCATTGTTGCTAATATACTATCCTTTACCCCATATTTATCATAAAATTGAAACCTATTAGTATTTGTGAATTCCAGGAGTTATGAGTTGATGGAACGCATACTTAAGGTTTATATATACCAAGAAGGAAAGAGACCTATTTTCCACCAACCTTATCTCAGAGGAATTTACTCTTCTGAAGGATGGTTCATGAAGTTACTGGATGGAAACAAGATGTTTGTCACCAGCGACCCAGAGAAGGCTCACTTGTTCTACCTTCCGTACAGTGCACGCCAGCTGGAATTGGCTCTTTACGTGCCTAAGTCACATAATGTCAAACCCCTGTCAATCTTCTTACGGGACTATGTGAACATGCTTGCTGCAAAGTATCCTTTTTGGAACCGAACTCATGGGTCAGATCATTTTTTGGCTGCTTGTCATGATTGGGTATGGTAGTTTAATTTAGTGCATTTTCTTTAGTGTTTAATTATACATCATACATGCGACCATAAAAATGCTTAGATGTGTCTGTTGGATTTAGTGATTTGGGAAAATGTTCAAGAGTAAAAAAAAAAACAAGTCGCTTTGGTTTCTGATAAATTAACTAGATTACCTTTGGTAAATAAATTCAGAAACAGATTTGTGATACTTTTAACATCAGATGGCTTTGTTCTAAGTTGAGTTGGCTTTTAGGCAAAGGTGAAACTGAGTTGAATTCTACACATTCACCTGAAAATTGTGGGTTCATGAATTGAATTTTTTTTTCATAGGCTTTGGAAGGCATGATAATTTTTTAGTGGAATTGGGTTCCCTTCGTTTTTTCTTTTTTTAATTTCAAATTTCTCTATTGATTTCTGATATTTTGATTTCTCGACTTGATCATGTTGTTTGTGTCTCTTTCACAAAAAGGGAGTTCCATAAACAGAAAAAATGTTGCCGTGTTTCTTTTATTTTAGATTAAAACAGTGGAGAAACATTTGTCGTTCTTTTCTTGTTTTTATTTTGAGAATTAATCATCTACCATTGAATCTTCTCTGGATTTTTGAGATATTAGTTCCGTCTGGTAAATACTGAAGTCTACTAATGAGAGACCTGTATATTGCATTTGACTTGTGATAATCTGCTTAATTAGGTAACTAGCCCAATTTAGGAAGTCATGTGGAATATGGATGTCTTCCAGTAACATAATTAGGCACGTTATAGCTTTAAATGTCCCTATATTGTTTCTCAGCTAGATAAAGCTATGATGGTGCGAGGCTGTTTTTCCATGGTAAATGGATGCATATAAGCATACAAGCCGCATCAGTTCTAATTTGGAATTTTAGCCTTCTTAACTATCTTGTTGACTGTTATTTATTCTATGTAGTCAATTTCTCTCCTCTTTTTCTGATTCTTTTTAATTTCTAAGTGCACTTACATAATTACATGTTGATCAAGCGTAAGTAATTCAACAAGCACTCACCTTTTCTATTTATGTTTCAATATAATTTTTCAGGGTCCTTATACATTGACTAAGCACAAGGAACTAACCAAAAATTCTATAAAAGCACTCTGCAACGCAGATGCATCTGAAGGCATCTTCGTTGCAGGAAAGGATGTTTCCTTACCGGAAACCACCATAAAAAATCCTAGGAGACCTCTTAGAAATCTTGGCGGTAAAAGAGTGTCACAGCGTATGATCCTTGCATTTTTTGCCGGAAGAATGCATGGCAGGGTCCGTCCAATACTTGTGAAGAACTGGGATGGCAAAGACGAAGATATGAGGATTTACGCTCTTCTTCCCAATAGAGTCTCCAGAACAATGTCTTATGTTCAACACATGAAATCTAGCAAATATTGCATTTGTCCTATGGGTTATGAAGTGAACAGTCCCAGGATTGTTGAGGCCATTTACTATGAGTGTGTTCCAGTGATTATTGCTGATAATTTTGTCCTTCCATTAAGTGATGTACTGGATTGGAGTGCATTTTCTGTAGTTGTGCCTGAGAAGGATATTCCAAAACTCAAGGAGATTTTAGTGGCTATTCCTATGAGACGGTATCTTACAATGCAAACTAATGTAAAGATGTTGCAGAAGCATTTTCTTTGGAACCCAAGACCAGTGAGATATGATTTGTTCCACATGATTTTGCATTCAATTTGGGTTAGTAGGCTGAACCAGGTTCAAATACCACCGTCGTCATCATAAATTCCTGTGATTTATTTTAGTGGCCTTGTGTGTTGTTGATGAGTTTTGGATAGAAGCTGTGAAATTTGGCTAACAAAGGGGGGCCAAGTGGTAGGGACATCTGAGTCGAGTGGGGTAATTTTCGATAGGAAGAATGTACAGGATGATTAGTTACCATACATTTTATTGCTTTGACTAGAAGATGGCTGCCAGCAGCCCGCCCCATTCAATTTTCAAATTTGTGGATTGATGCTCTCTGATAAGAAGCATAGTAAGTGGACAAGTCTTGCTCTTTTGGTTGAAGGATCTCATAGGATATGCTGAGCTGCCTCTTGGTAAATGTTTTCCTCACTCAACGCTACTACCTGAATAAATTTGTATATTGGACGACTTATCTGGGATTGGATTGGATTGGATTGAGAGAACATGCATCTATGCAAAGACCGTCGCCTACTTTCACCCACGCAGTTATGCACATGCAATGAAAATGCTATAATTAATATCATCATTTCTCAGGTGAGCTGACCATCGGGTCAAAGAATCCATTATTTGTTCCATATTTTTTTTTTCTGAATATTTAATACTTCATTTTCATTACGTTTATGTGGTGGATACTACTGCACAGAGAAGATTCTTTATTTGGCCTTTCCGATATGATTAACTTTACTCTTATAATCTTGTAAACTAAACACGTGTCAGATGGTTGCCTTTGTATGGTAAACTGCCAAGTAAAATTCCTAAATGGTTATGAAATAAAAAGTAAACTCGACAATTTCTCTCTAATTACCTAACATTTTTTCTTTATACACTATTATAACCTTTATTAATTCACAGTATTCATCTTTCAAATGACGCTAGCTTTACTTCTAAATCTCCAGAGATACAGGATTATGATGGTTGCGAAAACGAGGAAAACAAACAAAATACTAAGAAACATCTTGGGTTTCCTAGCTCAACATATTTACCCAATCAATGTAAGAATGAAGAGGAAAAAAAAGGAAACAAAACAAAATAAGAAAGTTTCTTTCAAAAAATTGTGCATAACATTTAAACTGGGTCAAAATCAAAGAGACTCAAGCTCATCTCCATCATTACATCTTTCCTCTTACTCGATGCACAATTAGATGGATGATTCGTCGCAAAAAATAAAATGCAGCTTTTGAAGAACACAAACTTTGGCTGGTTATTAAAGTGAGCTCTTTCCCATTCTTATAGGACTTCAAACTCACTTTAGCTAGCAACTTTTGTTTAAGAGAAACTGCACCCAAAGCCCTAAACAAACACTGACATTCCTGCAACCAAACACCAGCCAATGTAGTAAGTTTGTGGAAAGTTTTTTTACTGCTAAAACAATTTCAATGATCACATTTTCATCGTCATACCAAACATTTGAAAATGTGAACTTTTTTTGAAAAAATATTTTCCTTCATATAAATCAACAAGTTCATCACAGCTCAAATGGTTGGTAGTTGTTCAGATTTTAGAGATGCATGTATGGCAATAGCACTGCAATGATTCACACGTCAAAAGGTGAAAATTTTCTGGAAAGCTTCCAAATAACATGCGACACCTTGTGCTTAAAATTTATTTTTTATTTTTACAATCAATCATAGATAAACATGACGACGTGTTTTCAAAACACAAGTACATGAAACAGTTTCGAGTAAAAAGAATGTATTTATAAACGTATCAGCACACAATACTTGTACTAAATGAGTGAAAGAAGGGGAGTAAGTAAGATGGTTTCATTATCACATGTAAAATATTCCAACTTCTAATCCAAAAGTCTACACCATGTAACCAAGAAATGCACAAGGCAACAGTAGTTCCAATTAGAGTAAATTACTATGCAGTTCAAGAAAAATCCAGCAGAAAAGAAGGAAATACATTTATGTATTCTCACCCCCAGAGTTATCAATTAGCAAACAGGTAACAGTAAATGGATACTAGTAAGAGAAATCTAGCAAGTTCTTTTTAGACAGAAACTACAAAATAGACATTAAACCTCAAGAACTAACACGTATTAATAAAATTAAAAAGTAAAACAAAACAAAAACATTAAGAACTACTCAATTTAAATAAGTTGAACTAAAGTAACTAAGACCTACAGTCATATTCATATAATATGAATATCAACACCATTTCTTAGAATAATCAGATAAGCAGACTAAAATTTGATATTATAGACTCCATTAATCACTTGACAGAATCACAGTAAAAAACATTAGATGGACAGGCTATAAAATTGCAAGCCCATGCTTACCGAGTGTTTTTCAATATATTTCAGTATAGAAAGAACATTATTGTAAAACCAAGTCTCACAACACCTAGCCATACAAGCAAGTCAGTAGAGATCTGAGTCGGATAAATAAATTACACAGAATGTGCGAGTCTGGAAACTAACCATATTAACAAATAATAGATTATGAGTCCAGCACAAACATATTTAATATTTCTCGAAGTAAATTAACAGTTAATTCAAGGCAACTAATCTCACCCTAGGCCGCAAACTAAAAGAAAAAGACCCAAAATTCTTCGAGATTAAGAAAAGAACTGATAATGATTCCAACCACAACCAGCTAATGCAGAAAAGAAGCTGTCATGAGTATCAAAACTAATTTAAAACAAGTGTACTACTTCTTTGTTCATAATTCCAAAGGAAAGGACAAAACTAAGTCATAGAGTTGCCCTTTCTCGCTTAGGGCTATCACTTTAAAACAAGTTTGATATGACTAACATATCTAATGCATAAAAGGTACTTTGATTCTTTGGCTTGGTCATTATCATTCGCAACCAATTAACAATACTGTTTAAAGCCAAATTTATTGGACAAGCCAGTTGTCATTATACTGTGCCTGCAAATAGAAACTGAAACAATACATAAAAGTTAGCAATACACACACATATGCACACACACACACACACGTGTGTGGGTATAGGTGTTAACAAAATCATTCCTGGGTTAGCTTGATATGTGGTCATACTTCCCCAAAATTAATGCATGGATACCTGCAGCCTCCACTTCCAGATAGATGTAGATAGCATGTATCAACCAAGTGACAGAAGAGGAGTCAGGTTTCCACTGAGGTTGCACAAAGTAGATAAGTGTTATCATTGACAACAAACAAATAAAAACTAAGTAATGTTAAGGGGGGGAAGAAGAAGAGGAAAAATGACATACTAAAGTCAAATTAAATAAAGTAAAACAGCCAAAACAATAATCAGCAGTAAGTTCATAAGAAAAGTTCAAACAAAACTAGAGAGAAATTATTAGCATCAATTCTCTGAAGACAAAGTTAAGTCCTGCAACCATTCCATTTAGGCAACTGGCACTGAGAAAGAGTAGCACCATTACAACTTGAAAAAGCCCTTGTACAACTTCTCAGTGCAGTAACAAATCAACTGAATTTGGGTAAGAGGTCTCTGCAATTGTAACAATAGCACAGCAATAGTAAAGATGTGAGTCTGAAACTTCCAACAAGTTGAAGTCAAAAGCAACACGAAAGAAAATAGGCTGACAAGAGCTCCAAGTAACCTCATCCTGCCAAAGAGTATGATCAAGAACAAGAAAAACAACTTAGATAAAAACAAGAATACATGTTAAAGTATAAAAGGTGGAAACTATTAAAATCTAGATTCTAGAGATCTTCAAATCTCGGAAGCTTTTGTTGGTGTCTAAATACTGTCACCACTAATACTTCATAAATATTGTTTGTTTGTTTGTTTGTTTTTTTTTTTTTTTTTTTTTTTGGGGGGGGGGGGGGGGGGCGAAGAGGGTTGTCATAATTTTTTAAAAATCACAGTTTCTTCGTATCTAATTTCCGAAAGACCAAAAATGAACTTTTCTACAAATGTGCAATGTCAATATATCATGCATCTTTTCATACAAATACTAACATATAATACATAAATTAATAACATTTTGCACCATAAGATTTTCTTTCTTTCTCCATCGCTTTTTCTCAGAAAAGTAAAAGCAGAAGTTATTAAAAAAGAAAAACTCTATTGTATTCTATTGACTGAACACCGTTGGCCAACATTCAGTGGAGATGAGAAACAAGTTAAGTCATATACCCATACACAGCTAATATGTTTTTTTCTTTCAAAAATTAGTAGAATCATCATGTGTCCACATTGGAACCAAATTCCCTTTGCTAAAAACTTGAGTAGTTAATATTATTAATTAAAACCAAACATAAGCTATGCTAGAGTAAATTATCAAAAAATAAAAGTTATGCTAGAGTAGATGGAAATACATCCCCACCCCAAAAAAGAAAAAGGAAAAGAGATAAATGTACAAACAGATATAAGTTTATTTACTAGAAAAAATAATGTTGTGATTATAATAGAAGCAAAACTTGGATGACTAGAGATCAAATTGCCATCCTTGCAACTTATGATTTCTCTTCAACAAATCAACTACCACATGACAAAAGCAACTCGACAATAACTTGGAAGTATTCAAATAAGATGAAGAAATAGTGAACTACATATTAAAACTAACAATCAGGTCCATGACAAAATTTCACGGGATCTCTCACATCCCATAAAATTGTTTTTATTATCCCATTGTTAATGCCATGTAGACAGGTCTGCTTGCTTTGAAAATGAAAAAAATCACTTGTAGTAGACTACTGTCACTACTCTACTTCAAAATACTCATTTGAGTTGGGATAAAAAAAATACACAAGGTTTGTGGTTTACGGAAATTCAGATTCCTTGATTAAAATAATGTATCAAAAAAATCACAACTTGACCAACTGAAGGACCCATTAGGCCCCCTAGCAGCCTGGTTGCGTACTTACATTTTAATACAAGGACATTGCCTCTGTCTCATTTCATCTCGGCCATGAACTTCTCATACTCCGGGTCTACACCAAAAGTAGTCTGCTGGTTTTGCTCTGCAGATGGCACAAGTGGGGGCATTGGTGGGTTTGCACCCCATGGAGCACTTGCAAAACTTTGTTGGTTGACCGAAGATTGAGCCACAGCAGGAGGCGGAGGATTTACTGCATAATAAGGAGCATAACCCATTGAAGAAGTAGGATAAGGTGGCTGTGAGTTTGATGCTATTCCAGCTGTTGAGTTTCCATAAACATTATTAGATGCAGATGTGTTATTCTGAGGTTGCATTCCAGCAGAGTAACTTTGTTGGGATTCACCAGAAGGAAAATTCTGAGATGGGGCACCAGAGGTAGCAGCTTGTGTCACTGTGGGATATTGTACACCATAAGGAGGCGGCATGGGTTGAGCTTGGAAAGAGGTATACATGTTTGATCCAGGAGGAGGGGGAGGGGGGTAAGCAGCATAAGGAGGAGGAGGCCCCCAAGGAAGTGGAGCCCCCATGTAACTTCCAGGCGGTGCACTCCCAAGAGGACCACCAGATTGCATTTGTTGAGATGGGTAACCACCAAATCCATGGCCGGGACCAGGGTAAGCAGGAACGGATAGAGTAGGAGGTCCAGGGGGTATAACAGGTTGAGGTGGTTTTCCTGCAACTCGCACTGCGATTACTCGTCCATCTAGACGATGACCATTCATGCTAACAGTCGCCTGATTGGCCTGAGCAGCATCAGAATACTTAACAAAGCCATAACCTTTACTCAATCCAGTTACTCTATCTTTGATAACCTTGGCCATTACTATATCCCCGAAAGGTTGAAACAGTCTGATCAGTTCATCGTCCTCAAGAGTGGGCGGCAAATAACCAATATACAAATTTGTATCATCTATTTCTTTTCCAATCTTAGCAACATTACTTCCCAGTCCCGGATGTAAAGTGCTCCCAGTACTTCCAGCACTATTACTGCCACCCCAAGGAGGATTGCTTCCAGAATTATTAGAACCCATAATAGCCAACGGTACACTGTGGTTAGTAAGAGAGTCTGGGATTGTCCCACCTAATTCTGCCAAGAAGTTCTTGTACTCATCATCCATTTTCTTCCCAGCTGTGCCTTTCATAGGGCAATCAATAGTTGGATGTCCACCATCACCACAGTTCTTACATAGCACATCACTCTTGAAAGTCGACATTCGGGAGGGGCAAGCGTACTGCCTATGCCCCGGCTCACCACACAGCCTACAAAACTCATCATCCCTAATGGTTCCATTCAAAGCAGCAAGCTCCCGAAGCTGCTGCCGCTTATGTTCATTCAACCCTTCGTCAACTGGCTGCAAAAGCTTTTCTACCATCCCTGCAGCAGCATCCAGAGCCTCCTGACTATCCGCTTCCACCAAAACATGCAAATCCTCATTCTCCGAAGGATCAAATTTTAAATCCCTCTTCTGCCCAAACCTACCTTCTTTCACTGACCCTTTACCCCGAATCACAATTTTTGCTCCGGTCTCCTTTTCCATTCTCTTTTGCGTATTACCTCTGGGTCCAATTATAAGTCCGATAAAATTATAACCCGGGTACTCTTTCATGGGTATATACAACTTCTTATAAAGTTTCGGAGGCCTATAATCAGCAGGCGGTTTAAATGCAGGATTCCGTTTTATAATCTGGGCAATTATCTCGTGCCTCTCACTATTGAGTCGTTCACGTGCACGATACTCTCTAGTATTAATCCTAATTCCCATGTTGTCATATACAGGTTCCGGGGAAGGCGACCTAGCACCTTCCGGCCGGTCATCTAATTGCAATCCAGACTGTAGTATTCGACTAATTTCAATAAGCCTAGCATTTAGAGCTTGAATTTCAGGGTCCATGTCCATACCTTGAGCGTAGTCTTTCATGAAATCTGGAAGCTGAAACACCGGTTTCGGCTCGTCATCTGCCCACCGCGACTTCCGCTTCTTGGTCTCGCCGTTGGCATCCGCCGGAGGTTCCCACCGGCTGCGTCGGCGCCTCCGGCTAGTGGTTTCATCTTCTCCGGCGGAATTGTTCTCCTTGTCCGTTCCGCCATTCTCAGACAATAGTTGTACCTGATTTGATAATAGCTGGTTCTGATCCGTGGGTTGGCATTCGGGTAGCTCAGGGTTGGATCGAGAAGTTTGGTTAGGGTCATTGGGAGCTAGGGCTTGTTGATCTGACGATGGAGGTGGTGGATCGAGGGAAGAGTTAGAAGGTAGTGAGGGAGACTGAGCATTAGAGATTAGGGTTTCTGAGGATTGGAAGTAGAGAGGTTGAGGAAGGGGATAAGATGATGTGGGCTCGGAAACTATGGTTTCGGAGGGTACAGAATCCATGGGAGTGCTTTGAAGAAAGAGAAAATAGGTGTACTGTTGCGTGCGTATGAAATGTAGTGTACCCAATTCAAATTACGGGCACCATCTCAACTCAAGCCAAGCCTCAAACCGGGTCGGTCTTATCAACTACGTACGCACATTCACAGTCAATTGATAATTTGTAAGCTGATCATGCAAAATAATTCAAGATTATAAATTCAGTTAATAATATCATAAGAAAATAAATACTACACTGGCCAAAAACAATTTCATTTACAAAATTATGAACATATTTTGTTCTATGTATATTTTTAAAAGTAATAAATTGTTAATTTAGTAATATAGTCTAATTAACTTAAATATTATGCCCATCACAAACTAGTTATATCATTAATGAACTATTTTTGTTGAACAATATAAACGTACATTTTTTCAAAACAAATGTAATAATTAATCGGATTCACTCGTTTTTGTAATATGTTATAAAATTAGTAATATCGAGCTTTAATTTAAATAGTAATATCACGTATTTCAGAGATTGTGTAATTAATTTCCCTCCAAAATATAATTTCAATGGTGCTAAAAAAATTAAAATAAGAAAAAATCAAGTGGAGGGATATCATAAATTCACCAAAAAAATTTGTTAGGCAAGAGAGTACATGATAAATTAAAATTTTGGTATGCAATCTTTGTGACATGAAGAAAGATGTAGTAGAATGTTCCAAAAATGAATGTTCAGATTTTTTAAATTGAAATGGAAATGGGCCATCTAACCCACAATATTAAACCAAAAACAAAGTTGGCCTCACATCCATTATGTGGGCAGTGCAAGACAAGAAGATAAGGTCCAACTCCTATGAATAGAAATGTAATATACTTCTATAACGAACCGGAGGGATTCCGTCGTTATAGCGTAAAAAATCGATTTTCTATGTTATAGCGACGAAAAAAATTATCGCTATAGCCAATTCGTTCTTAATTCGTTCTCTCCAGTTCGTTGGAGAAAACTGAGATATATATATATATACGGTCCGGATCTTAAACTCACCCTTTATCTAACATACATTGCATACCCCCCTTTTAGTGACGGACCGAATTGTCGTCCAGTCCGTAGCTAAAAGGGGTATGCAAGGTAGGTTAAATAAGGGATGAACTTAAATATCCGAACCATATATATATATATATATATATATATATATATATATATATATATATATATATATATATATATATATATACAGTCCATTTCTTAAGCTCACCCTTATTGAGTTCACCCTGCCTTGTTATATGTACCCAAATCACACCCAAAACACTTTTTTTTAAAAAAAATTTAATTCCAAAAATTATTATACATTTTTTATTAGTTATGTTTTTTTTATATAAAAAAAAAGGCAGGGTGAGCTCGGAGTGAGCTCAATAAGGGTGAGCTTAAGATCCTTGCTCTCTCTCTCTCTATCTCTCTCTCTCTCTCTCTCTCTATATATATATATATATATATATTGGATGGTCCTATCATATCTATATTTACTAAAGATGGGTGTGGCCCATTCATAACTTCGATTAAGATTGATATTGTATGTTGAATGACTCCATGTGTGTGTTTTTGTCTGTGTGAGTTATAGTGCACAAAATTTATATATTTAGCTGTCATTTTAATGTCTTGATTTTCAAACAAAGGTGCACTTTTCCAATTCTATAGATGATATAAAGGTTTTGACAGGCTATCTTTTATATGTATCCTCTAAGAATTGTATTGATCTTATATTAGAAGGAATACAGTGACATGCCGTTTCTCCCGCTAGTTCTCGTGAAAAAGATTGCAATCCGAGTAAATTTACGTGGACATCCAGGGATACATTTAAAGACACAAAGGTAAAATAGGAGCAAAAAGGGAAGTGAGAAATAAGATACGGAAGTAGACCCAAATCAACAGATAACTACTGAGTACAACTTGCAAAGAATAGTCCCTCAAATCATGAATTAGATAACCAATAATTATATTCAGTTTCAATCAATCCTCTATTATTCGGCCTTCTAACTTGAGGAACAAACAAGTTACCTAGGAAAAAATAATATATAGCACTATTATGACACAGTAGTCATCGTTCCCTCCAAGTAGAGCATCATAAGGGAACCTTTTATTGGGACAAGAATAACAGTTTCAAATATTGTTTTACAGCCTAGACATATGTAGCTGTTGCTTGTGCAAAGGCCTAACATACTCATGGTAGCCATCAGGAACAACCGAATCATTCAGTGGATCCTTCCATGCTGCCTCGTAAAGCTTTGGATATACATTTCCATCATAACGGCCAAGAATTGAACCAAGGAAGTGATCCGTGTAATTGAATGAATCAACAAGTACAACTGCATTTGGCCGGACCTAATGAGAAATTATGGATTCAACACTCAGATCTATAAATAATTCCATTTGTAGCACAAACATGACGATATATTGAGTTATTATGCAAACCTGGGAATACAAATTTCTCAATTGAGTAGTTGCCAGTGAAGCCTGCTTGGTCGTGATGCTGCCAGTAGCGAGAAAATCACCCTGGTACTTGTGAAGAAGAAACAGCGAATATACATTACAGAGCACCTCTAACATTTGTTTTACCCCCTTCCCAGGAATGTCTTGTTTCAGTTTATCAATGAACCTGCAATAGAAGAAAACAAATGGTGATACCATGTCATCATGCTGCTGTTGTACAACATTACTCCCATGAAATAGAAGAGAGAAATGTGTAAGCCATAACCTTCATCATGAAAGGATAGAGAAAACATCAGTACTGGTCCAGACATTTCTCTCCTATTTTATGTGAGTGGTGTTATACCATGTCAGCATAATGACGTGGTAAAACCATTGTATAGAATATATTCTCGAAAATTCAAAGTGGAAGAAAATTATGTTTTATTTCTAGGGTTAAATACATTTACCTCCATTGAGGTTGGCACAATAACAATTACCTTCTCCTAGGGATAACACATTGCCCTACCCTCAAAACCAATCTTCAGTGATAGATTCTCCCTCAAATAAATGATCCTACTGTATTGTAGAATGACTAATTTGCCTACTTGCATTAATTTAAACTGGTCAAAATTATCAAATTAGCTCATTACTGAGTCAACTCACATTACCCATCAATTCACACCTCTATGGAACCACATTTTCTCACTCTAGTGGCTATAATTTCCGCCCATTCAAGTTAACATAGTTTCCCTCCACAAGTTCAACTCAAATGAAATAGTATACTACACATATACTACATATATCTACATAATGGCCAAAAAAACATGAATCTACATTGAGCCAAAATATACAATCAAACTCCAACTAATCTTTCAATACCCGAAATCGCTAGGGTGTAAAAAACAGACTCCATGGGATTTCATTGCATGTCTATCATAAGGATTGGTTTCGGCCTGTAAAATTCGGAAAAGAAATAATTTCTCATCTACAAAGTGCTTCCACTTTCAGGGAAATCCAAGCATGGTTTAAATATTTATATATACAAAAAAAAACGATTAGATTGGTCAATTGATTCACACAAAAGCTGTTTAGGACTTCCATCATGAATATCAAATAGCAGTATAGTTGGTTATTAAACCTTTAAGAAGATATGCACCAAGAGGAAATCAATTTTCTAATTTATTAATATATAAAAAAAAACAATTAGATTGGTCAATTGATTCGCACTAAAGCTGTTTAGGACTTCAATCATGAATAACAAATAGCAGTATAGTTGGTTATTAAACCTTTAAGAAGATGTGCACCAAGAGGAAATCAATTTTCTAATTTATTAATATCTTTAATAGAAAGGCAGTGAACTGAGTAAGCTTACTTGGAAACTACAATTAATTGGCAGTGAGCAATTGCTACCTCTGCTAAATCAGCCGACAGTTCTGCAAATCCTAAAGTAAATGGAGAAAAATTATAAGCATGTATTTATACCATTGAAACCATTAAGTTGACATTTTCAAATATTTTACCCCTTAACATTGTCCATAAAAAGTTGCAAGTAAGGAGAGGAGAACACCCAAAACTAACATCAAGTAAATGAAATGCAGTTATTTATGCAAATTCATCCATAGGGTCATATAGCAAAGCTCTAAAGCAAATACTAAATCATAAAAGTGTTAAACTGTAGCATCCCATTTATTGAAACACACATCCTCCTACACCTTCATTAATTTTTCTCATAATTAATACAAGAGCAGAAAATAAAAACATGTGAAACACTAATTCCATCGTGGCTGAAGTACCTTCTTCTGGGTTTGCAAACTGGCTCAAGTTCTGAGCACAGGCAACAACCATTCTAAATGCCCTTGCTTCAAATGCCTCCAGAACTGCACTAGGCTTTAGCCAATCTTCAGCTGCATTTATTGAAGCGAGCAAAAATTATCAAGGTATATCAAACCAGCAAGCTACATTTAGTGCAAATTTAATCAATGCCCCTCTTGGATGGTTGGTTAGGCTGACCACTAAAGTTAATAATTATGCAAATTTTGAAACCAAGAATTCAAGTACACAATGAATTTTGAACCCTTCCACTCTGCAGTGCTTGGATAGATAGAGTTAATAATGCACTTTGAGAAAAGGACAAGCAACCTGTTTCAACATTAGAATGACATTGCATCAGATGTTCAGCTCGCCCCATATAAGATGTCGTTCCTACTGGCTGTTTTCCAGTCCCCAGCAGAGATACAGTCTTCACTAGAAACCTTGCAACCTACGAAAGAAGTATGTTCAATATCAGCAACAAACTAACACCAGGATTATCATGTACGCACCCAAGTGGAAAAGCAAACTATAATTTTTAGCTCCAACTTCATCTACAATTAGAGTTGATACAAGAATCAGGATCAAATGATTAAGATCAATAACAAAATCAACCAGGAAGATTAAAATCACATCAATTGAAACCATGGCAAGCAAAATGCAACACACCAACAAATCTAAATTCTTATATTCCCTTTGTCCTCAAATGGATGGACTAAGGTAAAAACAAAATTTGTCCTCAAAAGGATGGGATGGCAATAAGTAGGCTTGGCAAAAAATAGATTTGGGTTGGTTTTAGGTTACATAATATAGTTATGGGTCAATTAAGAACCAAAACCATATAACCTATGTTTAATATGGGTTATGTGGTTTGGATCCAAATGGTTACGGGTCCAATTCAGGTCGACTTATATTTCATTATTGTTGAGCAATCTGACTTTAGCTTTGAAAATTCTTTTCGGATTCTTTCAGCAACGCAATGTTTGCTTTTGTTGTGGAAACTCATTTCTATGCGAGGATGAAAGGGATATACTTGTGATCATGCCCTTTATCCCTTATTATATGGGACATACTATGAGAAAGTAACAAAAATAATAAGAAAGAAAACTCATGCATTTAAATGAAAAAATAACGGGTTGCTTTGAATAGCAAATATATAAATTCAATCAGTGGCGGACCCATAAATATGTTATGGGAGCAAGTTTTTTTTTTAATAGAACATATTTTAAGCAAAAAAAAAACATAATTATCCTTATATATAAAGAGACTAAATAAATAACATTTTAATGCATAAAGTGTTGATTTTTAATAATAAAAAAATTGGAAAAAAACAATATATGCAATACCAATGTCCAATGAATTTATTTGAGGCATATTATAAATAAAATACAAAATTACTATTAATTTGCTAAAAAGGATTGCACGTTTTTATTGGTAGTATAAAATGATACCATATCTTAAATTCATCATAAAAATTCAAACCATCAATACCATACAAGACTAAATACTCTATAATTTAGTAAATATGGAAATAATGTATCCTTAAAATTCATAAAATTTGCAAAGAAGATTCTTTTTGTGGAATGGAGTGAGTAATATTTATAATTATATTGTCTAAATTAAATTAATTCTCATAGTTTTAAATTTTTAAATTTTCAAACTTTCAAACTTTGGAAATCTACACTAAAAAGCCAAAATGAAACTCATTCAGTGAGATGAATAAAATATTATATATTATGAATATATATATTTTAAATATGCAAACAAGTACCTAATATAATTACAAAAAAAAAAAATCAAAGCCCCTAGGAGCGCGGATCCCACAACCCCAGCGTAGGTCTGCCCCTGCATTCAATTTATCAAAATCACGCATGATCATATTAGATTTTATCCTAAAATTATACATAAATGTGTTAGCCTTGTGGACAAACTCAAATTCAAAACCAATATGCTTCGAAATTTGGCTACATGTGGAATCAGTTGAAAAGCTTAAACAAATACGTTCAATTACGTTCACAGGAGCAAAGTAAGATGCAAAGGTTTCATTAGTTCACTTAGCGACCACTTGGATTCCGGTTCCATGACTAATATGATTCAAAACTAGTTAACTAGTTTGAACCTATATTTTTAATTCATAATATGGGTCCAAAACTAAACCAACCCATAACATAAAAACTAGTTAACCAATCCAATAAAGACCGAAGTAGTTTTGGTTCCACCTACACTGCCAGGTCTAGCAATAAATATATAAAGTAAAGGTCAAGTATGTCATTTAGTAGGATCCACTAGTATTAAAGCCACCAACGATAAATTTGAAATTTTTCCTACTCTTTCTTCTACTTTACTTTTCCTAATTTGTGTGAAAAATGTACTTAGGTCATCCTTTTGAGGACAGAGGAAGTATTAATCTGTTATGATTCTATATTAACTTATTTTTAAGGGCAACTTGGTGTGGTTTGATACGGTCTTGGGTTCACCCTCCACAACAACTGGCTATGGCTCTTCTAATATCATAAGAAGTGGTACAAGTATCGTTCGATCTGTGGACTACGTTCTACTTTCATCCAACATAAGTTTCGAGAATTTATTTGCACAATGTGAAGAAATTTTTTCAGTTAAAGTAATTAAATAAAATGAAAACCAAATAGAAATTTGTAAATTTTATGCCATCTATCTATCCAAAGAAAAAAAATACAATTTACAAGAAATAATTTCAAATTTTAATAAACTGAAGTCCAAATAATCACAAAAAGATCGCCAACACTTGATTGAGAGTTCTGTAGTTTAAGATAAAAAAAGAAGAGTGAAACAGATAAATTACCACAGATAGGTATCCAAATTGAAATTACAGGTGAAAAAGAAACGAAAAGATTTTTAACAAGATAATGACAACTTTTAAAGCGCTCTACTGAATTTAGTCCACAGTTAACAGCAAAAATGGATGTTGTATAATGTGATTCAGTGGTCTCCCTTAGAATTCCACATAATGAATATGCAAAAAAGAAGACAAATTATATGCTAAACTCATATCACATACCTGTAGAAGCAGCACCATGTTGTCTCCTTCATACGTACAGGCAGGGGCATAAACTGCAAATAATTCAGGAAGGCCACTGCTACATAGGTAGCCATGTCCTCCGCATAATTTTCGACATTCTTCAATTGCGTCCTGAAACAAAACCGAATAACCACTTTAGATAAAAAGTGAAAACCAAAATTTTTAAACAACTTTAGACAGACAGAAAAGTGAAATATGAAATGAAATGACAACTCATAGGACATATGTATCTGAGCCAAAAGTTGCACAAAACAATATTTTCATAAACAGGTTACTCATAACAAATAAACCAACTGGATTTTACCTTTCTGATACTGAATATTTCATACATTTTTCCTTAAAAAGTAGAGTGAAATTTGTTGTGTAATGGTAATTTGATATTGAGATATTTAACGGTGAAGTTTTCTGAGTTTATTAGTCTCTTTTACAAATAATGGAACTTTTTTAATTTAAGGAGTCCGAAGTCGAATGCAGTCTTGCATATTCCTGGAATATTGATTATAAAATCCTATATATGCTAGAAAACTGCAATTGAGACCTACAGCTAGTTTAATATATTCTCTGCCCAAAAGTCTTGAATGGCAACAGTACCCGAATGTCAGAGTCGTAGAGAGCACAACAAACAAAATTTAAAACAACAAAACCTCAAAACACGTGACTTTGTCACGGATGATTTTGAGTGTAATGACTAGATATCAAATATATATTCTAATATTCAAATCTCATTCACTAAATTAATTTTAACGCTTAGCTTTTACGAAGGCACATAACTCCACACATGTACACAAATGGAAAAGAAAACACTTGATAAGTAAGATGACAATAGAAGTTACAATGAATCACTTACAGAAGTGGCAGTTGTAGTCAAAGACTTGAGCCCAGCAGTGCATGCATGAGCTTCTGGCAGTGTTGAGAAGTCATTGGCTTGCAATCTTTCCGTCACATCCATGTACAACCAATGTAACCATTCACCAACAAATCTGAAGGCATAGGCAGAAGCCAGCAAAGGGAAGAGCCTATTTTGCTGAGTTTTATAGTCAATCACCTAAAAGAAAAGAAAGCCACAATTATACATCTTTCGAGATGATGAATCAATTCTTGAGCTCACCAGCGAGACAGACATTTATAGACCAAACCATCTCAAGAATTAAGATTATATGCCTGTTAAGCATATGAATTACGTTTTTCCTCAAAATGTATGAAAAGGCAATGTAACACACATAACATTGGTATTAGTATAAGAATAGTGGAACATTGAGTATATGAAAGAAAACTAAGAAAACCAAATAGGTGGATAGTAATGCAAACCATTTTCATCCTGCGATGAAGAATAAGTTAACACAAACCTCATCTGAAATATGAACCAAAATTCAAATAACCTAATTTCTGAATGAAAATTGTTTCTTGGTTGTCAAACTATGATGTCATGAGCACCTATTAAGGGTACTTAAAATTTACTCACTGTATGTAACCTGATAAGACAAGCCCAGAATATTCAGAATTTCCAGGGACAACACAGGATCATATGGTTGTGGCACATATGCAGTATTCATGTGTCAAACAAATATGGAAGGCAAGCTATGTTACATGGACTCAAGTGTGAAGAGTGCTTTACAAGAAGAGAAGAGCAGAAAGAATTTATATTGGACTCAGAGCAGAGGAGACAACCACTACGAATTCAAGTATTAAAAATACTACCTCCGTTTTGAATGTGAAAATTCAAAACATAAGATTATAGTTGAATAGAATCAACACTATACAAGATTTAGTGAAGAGCATATAGTGTAGCGTAGCAATGTAAAGTATATGGGCAAAGAGGAACAATATTTGCATTTGCATCTGGAGGATAAATATCATAATACTAATTGAAAATCTATTTAAATTTTATGGCAATCAGAAGAACCTTTGGAGAGTTTTGAAAACAGTTGTCACTCACAGTCATTGCACTAAAATTACCCAGAGGATAATATATGTCAAAATAACTTTATAACCATACAAATTAATGATTCCCTGATACTTGAGTTTTAAGGTAGGAGCAATAACAAAAGCACGTGCTAAAGCAAAATTGGATACCATTGTAGAATGTACACTATAAGCTTGTGCATACCATACAGCATCAAAATACAAATACTCGTATTACCTGAGTCTCAGGGCCCCCATTCTGCGAACCAAATTGTCTACGCACACAACTATACCTTGTGGCGATAGTAACTGCCCTTGATAAAGCAAGGGAAGCATCAGCAACAATGGTCTGCCGAACATATACCATAGTCCCATAAATTAGCTGCCGAGGAACATCAGAGTGTGTACATTTCCCTTCCCTTGAAACCTGCAAAACTCTGAAAAGTCCAAACAAAACATTAGGACAGTGTCTCTGTAAAGTATAACAACATTCATTTTGTAACATAGCCATTTGTTGTACACCAATGTGGATGAGATCATTTGTATAAGTGCCTTGTAAAGAGATCAAAATCACTTATGTTCTTGTAGAAGAACATTATTAAGGATAAATGAAGTTGATAAAATGGTAGTGTAAGAATTAGGGTAACAATTAAATGAATATGTGACTTCTCTACTGTGGAAAATCTAGGCATCAATATCCAATGTTTTGATAAATTGTTGTAAGCACGATGTACGTGCAATAAACATATGAGCATGTGGACATTTAGTTTCCAAATGGCCATGCTGGCTTGATAGATTATATAGTATTAGAACACTTCTCCCTTAGACAAATAAACAAACGAATCAAACTAGGAGCATAATCATTAAACCATTATAATTCAACATTAGCATAGTCAATTAGAATTTTACAGGATATCTTTATTCCAACCCGAAATACAACTTACTCAATAACAATACCAATATCTATGCCACCATGATTCTTTGTTTCATACTAAAGTATGCGATGTCCCACATGACACTACAATGGTACGGGTACATATACCTCAACTTCGGAGTAAACTGAAAATTAGATGTATATAAATCTAACACCTAGACATGTTCGCATTATGGCGACAATGGGTGCCGAAGTCCATTTAAGATAACCCAAAATGATTGCTTAGAATGCAATAAATACATATTTTCATAACAAAAAGAAATGTAGTTGAAAGAGGCATGATGTAGTTCCTAACATACCGCATCAACATTTGATTTCGAGGAATACGCACGTGGTCAAATCTTAACACACCATTGTCCATTGTGTTGTATGCTCCATTTCCAAATTTCATTCCGATATCACCAACAGTTATGCCCGGAAGAGGTGAGTGATCCTCCAAGCTCCGCAATTGGACAATAAAACCTAGGGGAAAAAAAGAAAAAAAAAGTTCATACTAGTTTGCAATAGGAAGTGATATTTAATAAAGAATTTCAAAAAATGAAGGAGAAAAGATAATTCTTACCATGTACCCCATGGTCTTGACCATCAGTTATAAGACGAGCATAAACAACAGCATGAGTGGACACTTTACCCAAACCACCAGGCCACCACTATTAAAACATAATAAACCAAAGACATAACGGCAAATTTGAGAAATCCTAGTCAAGCAAAGTTGAAGATTAATCAAGGTAGAAAAATAGTCGGGCCAAATTGAACATTGGGTAAATTTAAACCAAGACTGTCAACTTTGGACTACATTAAGTAGAAAAGGAAGGAGCAGTCCAATGATTATTTTCTCAATACATTAAATCATTCTGCTATATAAAAGCACCAAGAATCTTGTTAATCATTGAACTCACTTTGCTGGACGTCAATGTAGGACTGTGAATAACAAACTCATCCGTTTGGGGATCAAATATTGCAGTGGTTTCAAGACCTTGTACATTGGAGCCGTGACCAAGTTCAGTTTGTGCATAGCAGCCAATGATTTGCATTTTGTGGGCAAGCGGCAACCATTTCTCTTGCTGTTCTTCGGTGCCTTGTCCTTTTATAGCAGGTACAAACATTCCCTAAGAGAACAAAGAGAAGGGTAGTAGATGAGCCACAATGAGGGGGCCTTGTATCCATTTTGTTCATTATAATGCCTTGAATTACAACGTACAAAAATTTTCTTTTCTCAGACTTAATTACTAAGTGCTCCACAACGAGCTTATTGAGAATGTCAACATAAGTTAAGTTACTTTTTCCCATAAGTCAGTGTACAATGTACATAAATATAAGCAGTTAGCATGTAGAAAAGTAAATGCTGCTCAAAAGATATAGAATTTACCCAATGAAGATCGGTATAGCAAGGTTCATCCACAAAAAACCTTAGCTTAGTTGCCTCTTCATCTGCAATAACAAAATTTATTGCATGAATAAGTAAGAAACAAAAATAAACCGACACTAGTAACTTCAATTTCTTCCGCTACTGAAAGAAAATAACTTGAGAACCAAGATTGAAGACATACAAGTTAGTTTAAGTTCATTGACCCGCTTCCATGCATGAGCTGCTTTTCTAAGAGTGTTTTTGAACAACTCCTTTCTAGCAAGCATAGTCCTTTCATCCTTCCGAAAAGCCTATTTCCAAAGCAAGACACACTATAAGTACGTATAGACACAAAACAAGCATAGTATATAAAGAAATACAATATGTCTTCGAAAGATAGAAGCACCCTACATGTTCTGCGTGTAGACTATTTCCATGAAATTCAAGTGTATCTCGATTATCAATCACACAAGGTTTTATTGGGAACATATTTGTGTGCTCGCAATCATCAAGTTTTGCTTAGGCATCTATGAATACTACAAGTATGTCACTGTTCCAAAAATACTTGCGACAAAAAAGAGGTCTCGATTTTTGCATGTTTTGGTTAACAGCTACCAGATTAAAATTATTTGATGGGATTAACCAAACATTGAAAATGAAATGGCATCATTGTCATATTTCTGCTTCCCCGTGTTTGGTTTATCAAAAAAATTGAAAGATATGCCATTATTTAGTATTCTTTTTCAGTGTTATCTGGTTAAGCCAGTCCAATTCTAGCCAAGCTTAATGTGCTAAATTGTGATCATTTATAAATTAAAAATAGAAATAAAAAATTGTTACATAGTGATCAAAACAAATGTTAACTTGTGACTAAGCTTGGCTCATCTGACAAACTGATCTTGAACGACCTATAAATGAGCTGAACACAAGACTGAGGATACATCTTTCAGCCCTAATTTCAACACCAAAACCAATAAATAAGTAAATAATATAAAACAAATCGTCAAAATAATAAAAAGCTCGCATAATCCCCAATTTTAACTCAACAAAAGTTAGTCAAACTGTAATTTCTAGCAACAATCAGAACAACATAACTAATGTCTATACAAACACATAATAATAATAAATAAATAAATTAGAGTGAGAAAGAGAGATCACAGGATCATTAGCAACGAGCTTGGACATGCGATCGGAGACATCAAAAGCGTGCTGCGAACCGGCCCAAACGATTTTCATAGACTCCACATCGAACTGAGCCTTCCTCCTTTCATCAGCCAAGTGATCTACACCCTCCATTTACTCTTCCTTCTTCTTCCTCTTCGTCTTCAAATTAAAATTCACAAATACAAAGACAAAAACAAGAACAATATAAATACAAATACAAAGAAAAACATTAATTACCACACATTAATACAAAGAGATTTTATAGCTGTAGTTTGTTGAGAAATTTAATTACCACAAGAAAAAGTATATAAATATATGTACGAACGAATATCTACGTAATGTAATTACCAAAAACAGGAAAAAGTTAACTTTCAAACTGAATACGCGAGAATCACACGAAATATGCTTGTAGATAAAGACTATGCAAGCTTAATTACCTTCTCACCTCCTACGAGTCGTCCGGCGGAAAACACGAACTTGGGATCGTAGATTGGAATGAGTGGATGTCAGACATGCACAATAGGCTGGACCTGACTTGGACCTGCCAGGGCTTTAGATTTTGACCAGGTCAGGACATGTCAGGTGGTTGCCTTAGGCCTGTCAAGCCAGCCGAGGTCAGGCCACGGTTCGATCCTCTCTTTTTTTAAAATTAAAGTTAAATATTAAATATTACAAATAAAAATTTGTAAAAATAATGCAAAATTTTTAAGATTTACTTTATCTTAGCATTTTGTTGCACACTAATATAACTTAAATGATTAAAACAAGAATAAATATATTTTTTAAAAATTAAAGGAAAATATAATTTCAATATAATTGGAATATAAAGTAAATTAATTTCTTAAATGTATTTCTGCTATGCACAGTTTGTCTTCACAAAAAATATAATTTGAATACAATCTATTGCAATACATGTAACTATATATGTAAAATAAAATTAACTTACTGTAAATTACACTTATATTTTGAATACAAAGTTAGTTTATTTTATTATTTATTTTAGTACCATATATTTTGTAAAGTTAAAATACACATATATATTTTCTTTTATGGTTATTAAACACTTACATAGTTATATCTCAATTATTATTTTTAATTAGTTTTCTAATTGCTTCATAGAATTATTTTTTAAATTGTTACAACATAATATTTGAAAAATAATAAAAATCATAAATTCCCCTAAGAATTTAGCATGTCCAAATTAATGAATAACTTGAAAATTTATAAAAAATAACTAAATTATTATTAATAATTAATATTAAAAGTTAGTTTATTGATGTATTAATTAATATTAATATTTAACATTAAAAGTAGCAAAAAATATTAATAAAATTTTAATGTTAAATATTAGTAATTTAGTATTTACAATAAACTAACTTATTATTAATATTTAATCAACTAAGTAACCAACTTATTATTAATATTAAATATACTAACTAGTTATATTTATTGAATATGTATATTAATTAAATATATTTATAAAAAATTAATAATGAATAAATAAAAATTTATACTTCTTTGATAAATAATTATTAACTTTAAAATTTAAAAATTATAAATATCTTGATAAAAAATCAGGTCAAACCTCAAGCCAGACCGGACCAAGTTCTTTTGCAGGCCAGTTCATGTCATATTTATGTCTTAAAAGATATACATTTTCAAAACTTTCAGGCTGGACCTTACCGTCTAAGTATTGACTAGATCAGGCTTTAATAAAATTGGGTTTAAGTCGAACCAAGGCAAGATCGTGACCTTTTTTGTGCATTCCTATCCACGGGAAAATTTTAAAAATTACTATATATTAGGGAATTAGAAATAAGTGCATGAAAATAACAGTGTCATGAATGGCGACCAGCATGACCTCTCATTTCGGGTCAATCAGTAATGAATGTCGACCAGCATGGCCTCTCATTTCGGGTCAATCGAGTAAAGGTATTATAAAAGACATATTTTAGATAGACATGAAAATTAAATATGAATATATTTGAATTTCATCTATTTATATTTTTACTCATTATTGGAGGTCAAAATACAATTAAGTGAAATTTAAATACACTCATGTTTCAATTTTGATGTCCATATAGAATTTTTGATTATAAAATGTCAAGATAGCACACCTAAGAAATTAGGCAAAAACTATATGTAGACATAAAAATTAAACATGAGTGTATTTGAATTTTTACCCCCTAGATACAAATAAGTGAAATTTAAATACACTCATGTCCAATTTTAATGTTTAAAAATATAAATAGATGAAATTCAAATATATGTCTAATTTTCATGTTCACCTAAAAGAGCTCAAAATCAGGCGTTTATATGATTTTCTATGTGGATAAAAAAATTGGACATTTGAATTTTATTTATTTGTATTTTGACCCACCATTAAGGGTTAAAATACAAATAAGTGAAATTCAAATACACACAAATATAATTTTCATGTCTAATTTTTATGTTCATATAGAGATTTTGATTTGGTATAATCATTGGACCCCACAGAGGCTATTCGTGTAGATCAGGACTCCACCACGTATAACCACTTGTTAGGGGGAGTGATTGGGCTGAGAGGTACAGGCCTTGCAATCTGTTGGGCCGCAAGCCCAATACCAATAAGAGCAGTATGAATGGGGTTACTGGGCTAGCGCTCATGCTAGTGGACTCAGACTAAATACAATGGAGACCCATACATAGTTGAGATATAAGCATTTTTTAAGAATAATCCCAAAATTGACCGATTGGGGTCCACTGGTAAGGACGGTAGACAGGACAGCAACCGCCAATCTCACGTGAGATGGTGCCTAGTTCATCACGAGAAGCTTTCCACCATGGAA
Organism: Panax notoginseng; assembly: GCA_016801055.1. Taxonomy (NCBI): domain Eukaryota; kingdom Viridiplantae; phylum Streptophyta; class Magnoliopsida; order Apiales; family Araliaceae; genus Panax; species Panax notoginseng. The sequence goes on from CM029020.1 coordinate 3,978,415, forward strand.
GACAAATATAAATAGGAGATGAAGGGAAGAAAAGAAGTTAGGCACCTGAACATACACAAACCTGCGCTTCTCGCTGGGACAACCCCTTGAACCACCACATTGTGGGCATGGATTACAGGACCCATTCATTAAAAGGAGGATAGAGCATTATCACCACTCCTTACTTCAGTTTTTTGTTATGAGAATTATAAGAAATTCACCCGTCTTTCCAGCCTTAAGGCCGAAAGTAAAAACTTTTCTCTTTTGAATTAGAAATATTAAAGGTATTGCCAAAACTAATCCCTCCGGGGCTGAATACACTACTAGGTAAAAAACCTATAGCAAAGGTTATATATTTTTGAACCCTATAGCGACGGTATAGCCTATTTAGATTAAATTTTTGTTAATTAGTGATGCACATATTAATTGAACTGAACTCTTCTGCTCTCCACCGTCTTCCCAACCAAGCTCATGGTAACAGAAGACAATTGCTAGCAGTAATTGAAAATAATGAATTTTCAATTAAACAAAGACATGAAATAGTTGGTATTCAGCACATATAACAACCCAACTAGGGTACAACTAATTAATACAGCATACATTCTCTTCCACTCGTCCATATCCTTTACTACAGACTGCTACTATTTCAGGTTTCTGCTTCAAATAAGTAACTACTGTTGTCACTTCTAAGAGTACAACTAATTAATACGGCATACATTCTCTTCCACTTGTCCATATCCTTTAGTACAGACTGCTACTATTTCATGTTTCAGCTTTAAATAAGTAACTACTGTTGTCATTTCTAAGAGTTCGTCATTGATACCCGACCCGCGAGGAAGATAACCATCATAAATGAATTGGAAATAGAGAACCAACGAATCTGCATAAAGAAAAAAACATCCATAAGAAAGTCTATTAAATCCGGATAAGCATTCAAATGTACTGTAAAATAGCAGATACCAAAAGGAATTCCCTTGAAACTTGACTCCGTTAAATTTCAGGTTAGTATAGGAAGATCCCATGCTATAAAAGTTGAATTAGCAAACAACGGAGGCTTTTTTACACAAAAAAAAGAAAAAAAAAAATTATAAGCAACTTTACTCGATGTAATTCTAACAACAAAGCTTTTATTTGACCCTTAAAAGGACATTCTAAGAATCGAGATTCACCTGATGTTCAAAAAATGGGTAATCCAGGTAAACATCGAAACGATGAGCAAAAGTGATATTAGTTGGATCCCATTTTACATAATATGTCATTTCCAATGTTCTCCCTGCTTCCAACGGTTTCAGGTTCTCTTGAGTGAGGATAACATGAATAATCTGCAAGAAAATGAATTTTTGGTATTAGCAACAGGGAAACAGAAAGAATCTGTTGCAAAGGCATTCTGGAGTTTAACCTGATCTTTGTTGTACTGTACAATGATATTCTTATGAGTGTAAATGTAAAGCACATGCTTGTTGTTATCACTGTTCCTATCGGGATGCAGCTCACCAACAAAACCTATATGATTGAAAAGACGA